>PVKA01044917.1:0-15863 GCA_004027165.1 Ctenomys sociabilis
ATATATATATATATATATATATATATATATATATATATATATATATATATATATTTTAATAAAACAGTCCAACACAGATCAGCAGTCCACAATAGAAGCGGGTTATCCACAGAAGTTGTTGACTTGAGCCATTCACAGCTCATTATAGTGATATCACTTTATATACCTTCATTTTTATACTTTTCTGCTGGATGGTTAAGGCCAAGTTAAAACAAGACCTATATAACAAAAAATGTAACTTTTGTATCAGATAAGGTCAGTCAGGTACCCTCTGTATTTATCCTGTAACTCTGTACCACACTTTGTAGATCCCTTGTCAGTGTCAGCCTTGTGGATGAGTCACAGCCATTGCTTGACCAATTTGCTCTCTGTGGAAGCCGGAGAGAAAGTTTTCTCTCCATGTGACTCTCCTTAAACATGCTATACACCATCGATCGGATTCCTCTGTGGCCCAATATCAGAGGAATTTAGGGCACTACTGAGTTACATGATGTTACATTACAAATTCTCCTATGACCTGAGTTTTCACTGACCTTGAAAGGCTAGGGTCAAAATGTTGGCTGACCTTACAGCCTTTCTTTTTCTCCAATTTTTGATCTGCAAACTTAGGTTGTTAACCATCCAGAAGAGAAGTTTATTATTACCCTGCAACATATGCAGTTTGGTTTACCTACACTATTAGTCTAAATATCAGACATCATAGGCATAACATGGAGCATGTATTTTCCATCAAGTATTGAGATACTAAACTCTAAGTCCGTATAGAATATGAATATGAAGAAGAAAAAAAATTTAAAAATAGGAATGAACACTTACATATATTTACATAGATATTTAGAAATCCATCCATATACAGCATAGTAGCATTGTAGCACAACTGTCTTGTGACATATTTTTGTTTTATTTTTCATTTCCCACCCTTTAAAAAAGGGCAGTATAGTAATAGCTGGTATGTCATGACAAGTACATATTTAGAAGACCAGAATGGCAGGCCTTTGGAGTGTGACCCTTCTATCACACTTTGTTAAATTCAGTGCAGTTGCTTGGTTCACAGGTATCAGCATATATAGTCAGTCAGGGTGGAAGTCCTACTATTTAACTGCTAGTTTCAAAAACCTCCTGATGTTTCTCAGGATCATCGTCTTCCCCATCTAATGTGTGTAAGTGAATGGTCTTACCTGTCATGTTTCTCAGCATTTTGGAGGCAGTTCTGATGGTCATAACTGCGAGGCGTTCCTGGCAGTACCCAGTGGGGAGGGCCCAGGGGTGCTACTGAGCACCATCCTATGTCCTACATCCCTACAAACAGTCCTGGGAATGCCTGAAGGCTGCCAGGCTGGACCAGACTGTACAGTTCATTGATTCATTCATTTATTTATTTGCTGTACCGTGGTGGTTGAACCAGGGGTGTTCCACTATTAGCTACATCTAAACTTCTATAATTTGAAACAGTTTTTGCTAAGTTTTTGCTAAGCTGGGCTCAAACTTGTGATTCTCTTGCCTCTCCCTCCCAGAGCTGTGGGATCACAGATGCCCATCACCATACCTGTCTGGATTGTCCAATTTAACTACTCAAATTGTACGATATGTGAATTAATATTCATAAAGCTACTTAAAAAAAAAAAAAAAAAAAACAACTTCTGGGTTAAAGATCTAGACAGTGGTAGAGCATTTGCCTAGCAGGTGTGAGGCCCTGGACAGACTTCTGTTGACTGTAATGGGGCACAGCGTAATCTCAGCATCCCCGGAGGCTGAAGCAAAAGTATCAGCATGAGTTCAAGGCTGGCCTGTACTATACAGTGAAACACTGTCAAAAAAAAAAAGCTGGGGGATGTAGCTTGGGCAATGACCCTGTGTTCCACCCATGGTATCCTACATGTGCCCACACAGTCTCACACACACACACACACACACACACACAGTTTGATATGGAGTGAAGAGGGCATGCAACAACAGAGACATACCAGAGTGGTGCATTCACACCCTAGGGAATACCAGGAGATAGCAGCCAATAGCAGAAGCTGAGGGGTAGACCTGGGACATTCTCCATCATCCTCTCCCAAAGGAAACACCTCTGGTCACACCTGAATTTCAGTTCTGGCTTCCTGTACAATGAGAATATTAGTACTACTTATTTTTGCAGTACTGGGAATGGAACACAGGGCCTTGCACAGCCCAGACCATGATCTATAGCACAGGACATCCTCGACCAAACTTCTGTTACTTCTACACCAACCAGGTTGTGGTACTCTTAAACCACCTATTTTGTGACAGGCACTAGTATTCCCTTCCTGTGGTAGGAGGTCTTGAGGAAGGCAGACCTTGGACCCTCCTGGTAAGGGCCTCCTGCCCAATGACCTTCTGTGTCAGGGTCACCCCTGTCATTTAGAGGTGAACTATAGAAGGAGCTGGGAAGCCGGGCATGGTGGCGCATGCCTGTAATCCCAGCACTGGGGAGGCTGAGGCAGGAGGATTGTTGTGAGTTCGAGACCAGCCTGAGCTACAAAGTGAGCTTAAGGCCAGCTTGAATTGCATAGTGAGACCCTGTCTCAAAAAGACAAAAAAAAAAAAAAAAAAAAAAAAAAAAAAAAAAAAAAAAGAAGGAGCTGGGCACCTCATCTCTGTGTCATCTCCATAACTGTGCCTCATCCTGAGGTGGCCCTGCCATCTCCTCCGTCCCCACACATCTCCTCTGCTCATCCCAGAGGGCAGAGGGCCAGCAGACAGATGCTGACTGCTCACATGGAAAACCCTGGGGTGAAGAAATAACTGAGCAGACCTTGCATCCCTTGAGCAGCACCAAGTGCATGGAATCAACAGCACAAGGCCAAGCTCCCTCCCATCCTCCCCAGGACAGTCCAAAATGACTACCACCAGCCATGTGAAGGGAGGCGGGTGAATCACGCAGCTTCTCTGGCCTCCTTAGCTGCTTCAAAACAACATGAGTTTCTAAGAGATGGGCCACCAAAGGGCTTGGCATCTGGGAGGCATTTATTAGATCTGAGTGTTCTTTCCTTCAAAAAAGATGTCAGGGGGTTGGGCGTGTCCTTCTAAAGTACACTATTTTTCCAAAAAAAAAACAGGTTCCACTATGCTGCCTAGGCTGGCCTCAAACCCCTGGGTTCAAGAGATCCTCCTTACACATTCTCCAGTGTGGAAGACCACCTGAGCAGCTCTCCTTGAAAGAATAGTAACTGTCTCCCTTTGAGTCTGACTATTTCCTCATACAGAGCTGGCAGTATTTCTGTTTATCCTTCAGTTGGCTTTAAGCTATGTATATATTGGTCTAGCTGAAGTGCTGGTGATAGTCTTTGAAGGTGGCATGCGTGTTTCCCTGGTAAACCTGCTACTCTTTAACGTGAGCTGGGTTGAGACAGGACGAAGAGCTAATGCTCTGCACTGCCGCCAGCTAGGACTGAGGCTCAAGATAGAGGCTATGACTTCCTGGGACTTGAAAGACTACATCAAAGCTGAAGCACCAGACACCCAAAACATTAGATACTGTCTCTATGGCACAATATTATAATGCAGATTACTCTCTCTGCATATCCTCTCTGCATATGGTAGAGGTAAGTGTAGGCCACCCACCTAGCTCAGTTTACAGTAGTCACCTACTTCCCACAATTCTCAGTCAATCCTCCTCAAGCCACTCCCCTACTGTTTTTGTATTTATTTTATTTATTTTATTTATTTTTTTGCGGAACCGGGGATTGAACTCACACCATTGTGTTTGCCAAGGAAGCACTTATCCTACTGAGCCATCTCCCCAGCCCCACCACTCCCCCACTGAATAAAAATCAGGTGAGGCCCTGGGTCACTCTCTTTGTTCTGGAAAACCATCTTCGTGGCTGAACTTAGAGCCCCTTGACTCCCTAATGATTGAAAATATAATTTAGTGTCTATTTTCACCATGGGTTGCATTGAAAATGGTTGATTGGAATTAACTTGATGGGATTCCAATAACATAACATTGGGATTACAAATATTGGCTTCTTGGGGCCGGGGAGATGGCTCAGTGGAATAAGTGCTTCCCTGGCAAGTGCAAGGGCCTGAGTTCAATCCCTGGTTCCAAAAAAAAAAAAAAAAAAAAAAAAAATATATTGGCTTCTTGGACTGAGATGAGGACCTGGAAGTGTCTCCTACACTCCATAGCAGTGGAGACTATGGGCACATGACCACCCTGAAGATTTAGTGAGATCCTGTCTCCAAATAAAGAATTGGTATATGTCAGTGATCTTGCCAGTATGTTGTCATACGTCAGTGATCTTAGCACTTGGGAGGCTGAGGCAGGAGCATTCCACAAGTTCAAATCTACCCTGAGCTATATAGCCAAGATACTGTCTCAAAAAAAAAAAAAAAAAAAAATTTTTTTTAAAGGGTCAAATCCCCAGTACCACCAACAGAAGGCTTTGAGGAGGTATTCATCAGGTATTCAGAGACTGCAGAATTTATCTGACAGTTTTCTCATTATCAGATAAAGGTCTTTTTTTCCATCTTTCTTTCTTTCCTTTAGTCCTAGGAGTCAAACTCAGGACATTCTTGCCAGGCAGGTCCTGTATCCCTGAGCTATATCCCTAGCTCCAGGGGTCTATGTTTGAGGCAAGAAGACCACAGCACACTGAGAATCCATGCTGTTGCTATGACAACACTGTCAGGCTGACCTTGACCACCTGGGTTAGGTAATGTCTGTTGGGTTCCTCTGTTAAACAATTCTGTTCTTTTTTTTTTGTGCCAGGGATTGGGACTGTGTGCTTGCCAGTTAAACAATTCTTGTACTTCTTCCAGATAAATTCACAGGGCACAAACCCCACCTCATAGTGATCCTCCTGCCTCAGTAGGGTGCTGGGATTATAGGCATGGGCCACCGTGTCAGGTTTCAGGTTTGAGGTGGGAATTTTTTATACTCCTGCTCAGTCTCCCAGAGTGCTGAGATTGCAAGGATGCACCACTGTGCCTGGATCCTAGCCCTTTTTACTTAAGAGACAGGGTCTCCCTAAGTTACTGAGGCTGGCCTCAAACTTTCCATCCTTGTGCCTCAGTCTCCCAAATTGCTGGGAAGATAGACATGTACCCCAGGAATTTAATGTTACTGAGGTGTAACTTAATGCTAAGACATATGGCAGACACATATGGCATGTGGTGCATGCCTCTTATCCCAGCACTCAGCGCAAGATCCCAAGTTCGACCACTGGTACGGAAAAAAAAAATACTTTCGTGTGCATACTTGGGCAAGTTTTAACTATTGCTTCTTCTTGGGGAACCCCCACTATTTGGGTGCATCAAAGGTGTGTGTGAGTATTCAAGGACTGGAACTGAATTCCTGAGACAGGACACTTTGAGGATGACATAACTTCCCATTTTAGGGCTAGACAAGCCTAAGTTCCCTACCAGGGGTAAATAGAGTCGCTAAGGGGCAAAAACATACGTACATCAGCAATTATTTCCTCTGATTCAGCAGCTCAGGAACTTTGCAAACGGTGCGGGGGTGGGGGGCCTGGAGTGCAAGGTGCCGCCAGTAGTAGCACAGTGGGCCCACCAGCGCTCTGAGCTGGGGCCAAGCTACGGGGGGGGGGATGGGTGGAGAGTGAAGTCCCTCCCAGACTCCCGCCTGGGTGCCCCCTCGCGTTCTTGCCCTTGCCCCCTCCCTTGCACACCCGCGGAGTAGACTGGGGCGCCCTGGTGCCCCTCAGAGCTTGAAGGGGCTGCTAGGCAGGGGGACGGGCCAAGCCGCGGCGGAGGGGGCGGGGCCCTTGGCTTCCGTCCCAGGGGGCGTTGCAGGGCGCGAACTGTCCAGTCCCTCCCAGGCGTGAGCAGAACAGGCGGCGCCCGGTGCCGCGGAGCCATGGACGGCAGCGGTCCCTTCAGCTGCCCCATCTGCCTGGAGCCGCTCCGGGAGCCTGTGACGCTGCCCTGCGGGCACAACTTCTGCCTCGCCTGCCTGGGCGCGCTCTGGCCGCATCGTTGCGCGGGCGGCGCGGGCAGTTCCGGAGGGGCAGCCCGCTGCCCGCTGTGCCAGGAGCCCTTCCCCGACGGCCTGCAGCTCCGCAAGAACCACACGCTGTCCGAGTTGCTGCAACTGCGCCAGGGATCCGGACCCGGGCCCATGCCCAGCTCGGCCCCTAACCCGGCTCGGGACCTAACACCAGAGCCCTTGGCGCCCAGCGCGCCGCCCAGCGACCTGGAGCCGTCGGCCCCCTGCGCGCCCCAGCCGTGGCCATCGGGAGAAGAGCCTGTGCCCTGCGACGCGTGCCCGGAGGGCGCGGCCCTGCCCGCCGCGCTGTCCTGCCTTACCTGCCTCGCTTCCTTCTGCCCCGCGCACCTGGGTCCGCACGAGCGCAGTCCAGCCCTGCGCGGGCACCGCCTGGTGCCGCCGCTGCGCCGGCTGGAGGAGAGCCTGTGCCCGCGTCACCTGCGGCCTCTGGAGCACTACTGCCGCGCTGAACGCGTGTGTTTGTGCGAGGCCTGTGCCACCCAGGAGCACCGTGGCCACGAGCTCGTGTCGCTGGAGCAGGAGCGAGCTCTTCAGGAGGTGGGGAGCACGCACTTGGGGGATTTCCCGCCTTTCTTGGTCTGGTCTTAATTTCCTTCTCTAGTTGAGTATCTTTGCCTTCCCTCCAGCCTTGACTATGTGTCATCTGCTCTTAGTGGTGGAGATGGAAAGACAGGGAAGAAGGGACCAATGACAAAGCCTAAAGGACAGGAAGGGCGGGCAGGGGACATCAGTGTCCTTGGGGTGCAAGGCAGAGGGAAGCCATTTCAGGTCCCCCAGCCCCTCAGCGCTAGGCTATCTGGAAGCCGCTGGACCCCATAGCCCGGCTGATTAGATGGGCTCAGTTCGGATTTGCCTTGGGCTGAGGCAACCACTTTGGATGGGTGGGGCCCCAGTGTGACAGAGAGGGCTGGGCACACAGATTGTCTCTGTCCTGCCTTCTGGGCTGTGGTGGGAGTGCTGCACAGGCCGTTACCTCGCCTCCAGTTTCCTTTGGCCTCCAGCCTGGTGTTGGCGCCTCTGGCCTTGGGATTTTCCATCTCTCCCGCCTGGAGCAGTGACTCATAAGACCCAGGGGATTTGCCCGGAATCCCCTTTTTTCAGGCCTGGACTGGGGACACAGACTTTTGGGGGTACAGTGATCCCCAAGACAGCTTAAAGCCCTCCTGTGCTTTTCACCTTCATTACTTTTCACCTGATTGGTGGAAATCCTCAAATAAATTTGAGCAAAATTGAGATCCATAGATGGTGGAGAGATGGCAGAGGCTCACAGCCTCACCTTCTCACCAACGATTCATCTGGGAGTCGTACAGCCTGGGCAGCATGAGCAACGGGCACCTCCAGCATGATCTGGAACCTCACGGCTGTGTCCACTATGCACAGATGCATTTTTTCCCCCTCCCCTGGCAAGTCCCAGGACCTGGTACAGGGTGGGGGCCTCCCTCTGCCAGTTGCCATGCTCAGGGAAGATGTCACCTACAGGCTGAGCAGCCCAAAGTCCTGAGTGCCGTGGAGGACCGCATGGATGAGCTCGGGGCCGGTATCGCACAGTCCCGACGCACTGTTGCCCTCATCAAGGTCAGACACTCCCCAACCCCTACCCGTACATCTCTGCAGGTTCTGGCAGTGTGAACTCAGCGCACTGTGGAACTCACTGAGCACCAGCCTCTTCCTGACCTGGCACAGATGCAAGGCAGGCTCAGGCTGTTCTCTCTGTCCCCTAAAGAGGACACGATGGGCACCTGGCATCTGGGAAGAAGGGGGCCCAAGGCCAGGCTTGTTCTTTGCTCCTCATTGCTGCCTCCATTGTGCCCTTGTGCAGAGCGCAGCTGTGGCAGAGAGGGAGCGGGTGAGTCAGCTGTTTACAGAGGCTGTGGCGACTCTGCAGAGCTTCCAGAAAGAGGTGCTGAGCTTCATTGAGGAGGGGGAGGCCATCATGCTGGGTCGTTCCCAAGGAGACCTTCGAAGACAAGAGGAACAGCGCAGCCACCTAAGCAGGGCCCGCCACAACCTCAGTCAGGTCCCTGAAGCTGACTCAGTCAGCTTCCTGCAGGTGTGAACTGCTTGTGGGCCACAGAGGGCACTGAAGGGAGGAGGGAAAAGGGGGTAGTGGGTGCCCAGCCTTTAAGGGTTATCTAGCATCCTGGTGGCACTGTCCCTTCCAGCCAGGAAGAGCTGTGGCCAGCAGAACTTTAACAGGTATTGTCTGGTACAGGAGCTCCTGGCACTACGGCTGGCCCTAGAGGAGGGGTATGGCCCTGGGCCCAGCCCCCCAAAGGAGCTCAGCTTCACCAAGTCCTCCCAAGCTGTTCGCGCAGTGAGAGACGTGCTGGCCTCGGCCTGTGCCAGTCAGTGGGAGCAGCTGCGGGGGCAGGGCAGTGACGAGGATGAGCTACAGAAGCTGGGCTCAGAAGGTACCTGCACCCCCCCCCATGACTCATCTTCCTCCAGGCTGGATCTGGTGTTCATCCAGGGTAGAAGAGGGAAACTGTGCCTGGCACCACCCTGTGATGACCAGTCTGCTCTTTAGCCACAGGCAGTAGGGCAGAGGGGGCTCCTCCTAGTCCTTGCCCAGCTTTTCATAGGGGCTAAGGTCCCTGGAGTGGGCAGAGAAAGTGGCGGAACTCAGGCACCAGCATGCATGGAAACACAAGGTGCTATATTTGGGTGTGTGCTACCCCCAGGTAACTCTGGGCTTTGGAGGAAGGAGGGGGCAAGAAGCCACAGGTTTAGGGGCAGACACCATGCCCAGCAGCCTGGATTGGGCAGTCTAGGATGACATCTTCCACACTCCCTTCCACACTGCAGCTGATGCTGAGTCCCAGGACCCTGATAGCACTAATCTGGAGAGCGACGCACCCAGGGACTATTTCCTCAAGTGTAAGTGCACGTGGAGCCTGCCTGCTCCCACAGGGCCTCCTAAGGCTGATCAAAGGCACTAGAGGGTTTGGACTCCCCTCATTGATCCTGGGGTGGCAAGGTCATTGCAGGGGTGGTCTCTAGTCCTGCTGAGGAATGCTGTTACAAAGGAGGGGGGGCCATGTTTGGGGGAGGTGAGCATCTTAGGGGAACCGCCCCATCTGAGCCTGGCTCTGAGCCTCGTATCTCTTTTCATGTGTGTGGTCAGTTGCCTACATCGTGGATTTGGACAGTGATACAGCAGACAAGTTCTTGCAGCTGTTCGGAACCAAAGGTGTCAAAAGGGTGCTGTGTCCCATCAACTATCCTGAGTCGCCCACCCGCTTCACCCATTGTGAGCAGGTGCTGGGTATAGGTGCCCTGGACAGAGGCACCTATTACTGGGAGGTAGAAATCATTGAGGGCTGGGTCAGCATGGGGGTCATGGCTGAAGGCTTCTCCCCACAAGAACCCTACGACCGGGGCCGGCTGGGCCGCAATTCGTACTCCTGCTGCCTACAGTGGAATGGACGCAACTTCTCCGTCTGGTTCCATGGGTTGGAAGTGGCCCTGACGCACAGCTTCTCTCCCACGGTCGGGATCTGCCTGGAGTATGCTGACCGTGCGCTGGCTTTCTACGCCGTGCGTGATGGCAAAATGAACCTCCTTCGGAGGCTAAAGGCATCGCGGCCACGCCAGTTGGCCTCCCCGACTGACCCCTTCCAGAGCCGCCTGAACAGCCACTTTGTGGGGCTCTTCAGCCACAGGCTCAAGCCTGCCTTCTTCCTGGAGAGTGTGGATGCCCATCTGCAGATCGGACCTCTCAAGAAATCCTGCATAACCGTGCTGAAGAGGAGGTGATGTGGGCAGGCCACCTCCTGCAGCCACCCCAGCCTGAGTAGGCTTGCATTTGGGGGTCCATCTTGTCCCCAAGGAAAGCAGCATCCTTAGAATGTCACACCTCCCCAGGCTTGTCACTTCTAGAGGCCACCACCTTTTATAACTTGGCCTTCCACCTCACTCTCAGGGAGGAGGCCTCCCCTCCAAGCCTTCTTTTGGGGAGAAAGAACTTAAGCTGAGACAGATCCAACCCTATCCTTTTTGAGGTTTCTAGAACAATGCCTGGCATGCAGTACATGCTCAATAAACATTTGTTGAATTAATGATTTCCTTTTTCACCCCATTCCTACCACCAAGAATTCCCAGGATGACTCAGCTTTCCTTTTTTTCTGAACACAAGGCCTTAGCACTGAGCTACATTCTCAGCTCTTTTTGTTTTCTTATCTTGGGACAGGGTCTTGCTAAGTTGCTCAGGCTGGGTTTGAATCTGGGATCTGCAGCTTCCCAGAGTGCTGGGATTATAGACATCTTATCCAGTTTCTCAACTTTCCAGAGCTGGCAGTTGGGCAAAGCCCCTGGCCCAGGAGGGGACTGAAGCAGTGTCTGCTTCTCAGGGGACTCCCCGCCAGACCCCGTTATAGGCAGAGGAGCCAGAGGTGGCTTCTCCCACAAGGTCCAGCCACAGGGCCCCCATAGTTGTCCTGGCTGCCTGAATGTTTGCTTTGAATGGCCTGGCTCCCACTGCTGTTTTCATCCTCAATCCCAAAGTCAGTTCTGGGCCTGTATTTTGCTGGTTGTGCCCAGAATTAAACACAGATGTCACACCCTAAGATCAGGGAAGAACGCCTGGTGTGGCCAAGTGCTGGAGACCTAGCTTCATTCACACGCACTGCCTCAGCCTAGTACACTCCAGAGTGTGGCTAGAACCCAGAACATCTACAGTAAAGGGCCAGTGTCTCCTGGAGTCTGCCCAGCTATATGCTTGCGGCAGTGCTGCTGCTTCAGCCTGGGGCCTCTGGCCCTGTGCTGCAGGAGAGCCCCTGGATGTCTTTCAAGAGCCTTTTTTTTTTTTTTTTTTGTCTTTTTAAGACAGGGTCTCACTATGCAGTTCAGGCTGGCCTTAAACTCACTTTGTAGCTCAGGCTGGTCTCGAACTCACAACAATCCTCCTGCCTCTGCCTCCCGAGTGCTAGGATTACAGGCATGCGCCACCACGCCCGACTCAAGAGCCCTTGTATGGGGCCGGGGAGATGGCTCAGTGGAATAAGTGCTTCCCTAGCAAGCACAAGGGTCTGAATTCAATCCCTGGATCCACCAAAAGAAACAAAAAAAGTGCCCTTGTACGTCTCAGCTGCCCCAGACCCTCCTGCCTGGATGTGTTGCCCCTGTGTTTCCAGCCCAGTTCCCTGCCTGCTACTCCCTGACCCTGGTGCAGCCCAGAGCAGATCTTGAGGGCAAGTGGCAGACAGAGAGGATTCCCAGCCACCAGTCAAGGTCAGAGAGGACAATGGGTGAGTTATGCAGCCAGACAGCAAGGCCATACAAGTCCTGCTCCAGCAGCCTCAGCAGCTAAAAATATCCTCTCCCGAAAAGCAGGCCTGGGCCCAGCAGCCAGGATGTTGTTTTTCCGGGTGGGGCCTCCTGCTCCTGAGGCTTTGTATTCTGAACTCAGTTCCCATGGCAGCCGCAAGTCCCGCAGGTCCAGCTCACCTTCCAAGGGGGTGGATAGGAAACTGCTCCACTGGCCAGTGGGGGCCAAAGGGAGAGTTCCTAGACCCCTTCCCCACCAGCTGCAGCTCCCACCTCACAGCCTAGCTGCAGGCCACCTGCTCTGTTTCATCTCCCTCCCCTTGGCACTTCATATGCTGTCCTTTCGGAGCCCTGTGCTCCGTGACCCAGAGAAAGCTCCGACAGGTCCGGACACATGAGCTTAACACCTGCCCAACTGATCACATCCAAGGCCACAGCCTTACATTGTGTCACTTTAAGAGTGATTTCTGGCTCCCAGATTGCCTGGTATGAGACCATGTAAAACCAGTGTCTTGCTTGTTTGTTTTAAAACAGGATCTCTCTAGCCCAGGCTGGCCTTGAACTCTCAGCAATCCTCCTGCCTCACCCTCCCAAGTATTGAAATTGTGAAATGTGTCATCACACCTGAAACCTTCAACACTTATGAGATGTTAACTGTTTATTCGACATTGCTTGCTAGGCATGTTGACTCAAGCCTGTAATCCCAGCACTTGGGAGGCGGAGGCAGGAGGATCCTTGCAAGTTCAAGACCAGTCTGGGCTGTAAACTGAACTCAAGACCAGCCTGAGCTACATAGTGAGTCCCTGTCTCAAAAAAAAAAAAAAGATAGCTCAGTGGAATAAGTGCTTCCCTGGCAAGTGCGAGGGCCTAAATTCAATCCTTGGTTCCAACAAAAGAAAAAACAAAAAAAAAGTTTGCTTGAAAAAGAAAGACGTTAAAAAGCAAAAGTTAGAGGACCACAGATCTAGTTGGGCAGCTGCCACTAGTAGGTGGAAAATCTCAGACCAAAAGATGGTAAGGAGCCAGCCAAGCTGCCCAATCTGGGACACCACAGTGTAGGTGTGTCCTGAGCTTGGAGATGTCTAAATGCACACAGGCACACACCACTCCACTGGCCCGCTTCATGGCCTGGGTAGGAGCTCTGCACAGCCAGCCTCGGTTCCCACACTGCAGGCTTGGCAGAGCTGCCTAAGGGTCTGCAGACGTCAACTTGAATACAGCTCCTCAAGGTCAGGCGTGGAGCCAACCTCCACTTGAGCTTTATGTCTGTGGGAAAATATGCTCCAGACCTCCAAACAATGGATTGAGATGCAGAGTTCAGCATGGCGCCCCTCTGGGCAGCTGTAGACCATTGGGTCCTGCACTCTGCAATGCCCAGCGCCTCCTAGAGCTCTAGAAAGCAAGAGGTGCGTTGTCCTTGTGGTGCCCTCCCAAGTTCCAAGGGACACTCACCTCCTCTTCTCCCGGGCAGAGGGTGAGACTGGACCAAGACTGTGCTGAGCTGCAGGGCCTGGGCAGCAAGACAGGCTCAAGGGAGTGGGAAAGGCTGAGCCTGGCTGAGCTTTGTAGGGCTGGAGCTTGTTCCTTTGGTTTTTTTTTTTTGCCTCAGGGAAGGAAAAAGCAACTAGCCACACACAGTCAGTGTCCCATTCAGCCCCACACCCAACACAGGCTTCCTTCCACTGGGAGCCAGCATTCCTGGTCTAGAACACAAGGCTGAGCCCTTTCTGCACAGCCACATCTCCAGAATGCCCCAGGGTGGCAGGGCTGGGGCTCTGTGCAGGGGCAGAGCGCTTGCCAAGCCTGTGAGAGGCTCCGTGTTCTCACCAAGTGCTTCAGAGAAGGAGCAACAGGAAGAGCCCCTGCCACTGACCCTGGCTCAGCAGGACATAGAGCCATGCCAAGGGCATTTTATGTGCCTTAAATAATATTAAAAACCTCAATTTTATTTCATAATATCATTGACTCACTTTAATATAAAAATAATGGTTTTTCACTTTTTGGAGACTAGGTTTTTTATTTTGTTTATTTATTATTGGTATGCACTTATTTTTTATTTTTTATGTATTTAGTACAGGGTCTCACCACACAGATTAGACTCATAGTGATTCTCCTTTTTCAGCCTCCCAAGCACTGAGATTACAGGCATGTGCCACCATGCCTAGTCTCAATCACCATCTCAGCACGCCCTCTGGGGCAGAGCCAGTAGGGCAAGCTGGGGCTCAAACCCCAGCCCCTGTGTCTCCCTAAGCAGGCGCTTTAATTTGCTGAGCTATCTAGCCAGCCTTATTTTGTTTTATTGAGATACAGTCTTGCTACATAGTTCAGGCTGGCCTTGAACTCACTGTGTAGCCTGGCCTCAAGCTCAAAGTGATCCTCCTGCCTCAGCCTCCCAAGTTCTAAGATACAGACATGTCCACAATGACCAGTTTGGAGAATGGTTTTGTCTGTGAATTGTGGAATCAGAAAGCCAGGCTGGGGTTGTTGTAGCTCGGTAGCAGTATGTTTTTAGCATATGTGCTTAGTATAAACAGGACCCTGGGTTTGATACTCACCATCAGAAAAATTTTTAAAAAGTAGAATCAGGAAATCTGGGCTAAAAATTTCACCAGAGTCATCTCCTCATTGTACCTTTGAGCCTGTCTATGCCTCAACCTCCCCTGGTCTTACAAGAGGTCGTTATTGCTGAGGAGTCCCTCATCCTTGAATGCTTAGTACTGGGCTGGCCAACCTCAGAGGTGACCCCGCCTCTCTCAGTTTAGGAGACAGATGTGGAAATGGACAGCGCAGCTTTGTGTAAACATTCCTGCAGCAGGAATCACTCAGAGCAGACCTCACAGCTGGGCTGGGGAAATCCGACTGGATGGAGCCTGGAGGTTGGTGGGAACTTCAGGGTGGAGCCCATTTCCATGACAACCAGAAACAGCCCCAGTGGTGTGTGGGCTTTGCCTCCTGCTTAAGGAATAAGGAACTTATGTGCTTGAAATATCCTCGGCCAAAGGAGGGCCTGCCCTGAAATAGCTCATGTCCACATCACTGGTACCTCAAGTGGTGTCTGTCACCTGGCTCCAGCCCAGCCAACAGCAAACGTAGAAAGTCAAGGAGTCTGGAGTCCTTTCCTATGCTAGTTTACTTGGAAAATGACACCAAAAAAAAAAAAAAAAAAAAAAAAAAAAAAAAAAAAAAAAAAAAAAAAAAAAAAAAAAAAAAAAAAATCACAAGGTAAGGGCTGGGAAGATGGCTCAGTAGAATAAGTGTTTTCTTGGCAAGCTCAAGGGCCTGAGTTCAATTCCTGGTTCCACCAAAAAAAAAAAAAAAAAATCACAAGGCAAACACAGTTTTTGTTTGGGTTTTTTTTTCTTTATGTTTTTATGAGACAGGGTCTCACTATGCAGTTTAGGCTGGCCTTAAACTCACAGCGATCCTGCTATCTCAGCCTTGAAAGCACTGGGATTATAGGCATGTGCCACCATCCCTGGCAATCACATTAACATTTGTTTTTTGCTCACCTTTTCAGTTACCTAGTTCTCTTACAGCAATAAGCCCAACTTCTTTTTATATATATTTTTTAATTTATTTAGTACAGGGTGTACAGGGCCTCATTAGTGATCCTCCTGTTTTTCAGCCTCCCAAGCACTGGGATTATAGGCACACACCACCGTGCCCAGGCTCAGTAGCCATCTCAGCACGCTCTGGGGGTGGAGCCGGCACTGCAAGCCGGGATCGAACACCAGTCCCTGCGTCTGCCTAAGCAGATGCCTTAATACACTGAGCTATCTGGCTGGCCCGATAAGCCTAACTTTAAATTTAGTTAATCCTGTATCATAAGCTCTCTCTGCTCAAATTGCTGGTATGACTTCTGTCTCCTAACTGAACCCTTCAACACACCCCAAGCCACAGCTTAGGTACCCTGGCAGGGCCACATCACTCTGGAGATTGCTGTGTGGGAACAGGACCATGTTCTTGACCATCAGAAAAGCCCCCAAACTTTGTTCTTCACTGAGGCCTTGGAAAACACCCCTACCCTTCTCAGGCCTGCCCTTCTGCCCCTTCCAACCCCAGATGCACACAGCAGGCCTCAGCTTCCACCTAGTCTCTTAAGTAGCTGCCAACTTCTGTGCTTAGCCACCTCCCAAAGTGGACGGACTGTTAGAGAACTCAGGAGACCGAGAGGAGCAGGAAGGCTCCCCAGCCTGATGGCAACCTTAGAGTTCCCTGATGTTAAGTACATTTTTTCTTCTCCACCCCCTGCCCCAGAACTGGGGATTGAACTCAGGCCCTTGTGCTTACCAGGCAAGCACTTATTCTACTGAGCCATTTCCCCAGCCCTCTTTGTTTGTTTGTTTGTTTGTTTGTTTGTTCCTTCCTTCTTTCCTATTTTTGAGACAGGATTTCACTATACAATTCAAGGCTGACCTTGAACTTACTTTGTAATCCAGACCTCCCTCAAACTCAAGTGTTCCTCTTTCCTCAACCTCCCTAGTGCTGGGATTACCTGGATTTTTTTCCATTGGTTTGGCTTTTTTTTTTTTTTTTTTTTTTTTTTTTTTTTTTTTTTTTTTTTTTTTTTTTTTTTTTTTTTTTTTTTTTTTTTTTTTTTTTTTTT
>PVKA01044918.1:0-15823 GCA_004027165.1 Ctenomys sociabilis
TGCCTGTAATCCCAGCACTCGGGAGGCTGAGGCAGGAGGATTGTTGTGAGTTCGAGACCAGCCTGAGCTACAAAGTGAGCTTAAAGCCAGCCTGAATTGCATAGCGAGACCCTGTCTCAAAAAAAAAAAAAAAAAAAAAAAAAAAAAAAAAAAAAAAAAAAAAAAAAAAAAAAAAAAAAAAAAAAAAAAAAAAAAAAAAAAAAAAAAAAAAAAAAAAAAAAAAAAAGACAAAAAAAATAAAAATAAAAAAATAAATAAAGTATCAATTATTGAATGTTTGGTGTAATTCAGGTATAAAAAATAAGATAAACAAATAGGTACACTCTCTTAATTTACTGATAAGAGACATATGCTATAATAATGTCTGTAAGTATAATATCATGTATGCACCTTCTATGATGCCAAAACATGAAAACAGTTTGCAATGTATTAATTTATCCAATCCATCTTGTCAAGGTATTTTAAAACTGTCTCATTGATATTTGTACTTCAATAAAATAAAAAAATTAAATTTAAGAAAAGGAAAAAGAAAATGATGTGCAGCTGAAAAAAATGTGCATTTAGCTGTGGTTGGGTGGAACAACATGTATATATCCACGAAGTCCATTTGTTACAAGCTCTTTTTCAGTTCTACAACTTATTTGAAATTTTTTTGTATGTTTGACCTATTTTTATTAGATAATGGATGTGTTAAGATCTCCTGTTAATATTGTTGTCTTGGATTTTATATTTTTCATGTCCATTAAGATTTGTCTTATATAGTTGGGTGCTCCTGTGTTTAGTGAATAGATATTTATGAGTGTTACCTCTTCCTCTTGAATTTTTCCCCTAGCCAATATATAGTGGCCTTCTTTATTTCATTTGATCCTTCTTGGTTTGATGTTGAGACTGTCTGAAAACAGAATTGCTACTCCTGCTTTTTTCTGAGGTCCTAGGACATGTAGTATTTTTTTTCCCTCCTTTGAGTTTAATCTTGTGAATTTTTTTGACTTAGGTGTGTTTCTTGTATATCAAATATTGTTGGGTTTTGTTTCCTAATCCACTGAGCCAGTCTTTTTCTCTTAGTTGGTGAATTGAGTCCATTTACCTTGATAGCTGTAATTGAGATATATTAAATTGTCATTGACATGTTTTCAACTTGCTGTTGTTTATTCCTTTTTGTCCTGTGTTTAATTGTTTGCCCTATTTAGTGGGTTCTTTCTGTTCTCATTCATGGAGTTCTGGTCATTGTGGTCTCTCTTTAGCACATCTTTCTGTAGCCTATGTAGGGTTGGCTTTGTCATCACGAAGTTCTTTGGTTGTTATTTATCAAGGAAGTATTTCACTTCTCCATTAAAGTTGAAAGAGTTTTACAGGGTATATTAATCTGGGCTGGAATTTGTTTTTCTAGATGATTTGAAGTACTGTGCTCAGTGCTCTCCTTGCCTTCATGGTTTGTGAAGAGAAGTCAGTTGAATTTTGATGGGTTTTCCTTTGAATGTGACCTGTTTCATTTCTCTAGTGGCTTTCAATATATTGTTTTTGTGCTGGATTTCTGGGATCTTGACTCTTATAATATCTCGGTGTGTTTTTCATTGGGTTGAAGTTATATTTGGCATTCTGTATGCTTCAGTTATCTGAATGTCAGAATGTTTCCTCATATTTGGAAAGTTTTCTGCTATTACTTCTGTCCATATTCCTTTTATATCATTTGCATTGACTCCTTCAAGCCAAGTATCCAGAGAATGAAATACTGTTGTCAATAAGAGAGCACTTCCAGCAAATTGGCACCTATGTGAGATTTGCCTTCCTGTAAACAGAGCTTAGATGTTCAAGCAGAATGAGGAATTGTAAAGGGGCTCTGAGGCTTCTGAGAGGAACTGGTTCTATGTGTAAACCAAAACTTACACTTTGTAAAAAGTTATGATCTCTTTCTCTTTTGTTTTGCTTTCTTCTTTCTAAGAAAATGTTTTAAAAAAATTCAGCCTACCAATTTTTTTTTTTTTTTTTTTTTTTTTTGGTGTAACCAGGGTTCTAACTCAGGGCCTTGTACTTGCCAGGCAATCACCTATTCCACTGAGCTATCTCCCTTGCTCCTCAAAATTTTTTAAGATAAAGTAATGGAATTGTTTCTTGCATCTTTGCTGATTTTAACCTTTCTTACATAAAGGACAGAGGTGTGCATTTTTTAGTATTTCTGAGCTTCATAAATTTTATCACAAAGGGATTGAAGCAAAGAGAAATGCAAGTGTGGCAGAAACCCTTTTTTTCATTTTTTTCCCCTTACAAAACAAAAAACCTTTCTTCTTTAAGTTGTGGATGTCAGATATTGCATCCTAGCAATGTGGAAAATTGCTAAGATAGTAGAAGACTGGAGATAGAATATTTGCTAATTGGAAGGGGATCAATTTTGCTTTTTTTTTTTTTTTTTTTTTTTTTTTTTTGGCGGAACCAGGGATTGAACTCAGACACTTGCACTTGCCAGGGAAGTGCTCATTCCACTGAGCCATCTCCCCCACCCCTAATTTTGCTCATTTTTTAAGCTGTCAATAAAATTGCCTGTTACATAGAACAGAAAGTTTGAAAGTGTTGCACATTATCATTAACTGTTAAATCTAGATAATGAACTTAAATATTACTTCACATAGGTATAATTTTTGTGTCAAATTCAAAACAGTTTAAGAATATATAATGTCACCATTATTTGTTGTCATCATGATTACAAGTTATCTCTTCACCTAATTTCTGATGTCTAACTGAAATTTTGTATTTTTTGCTGATAACTTTCTCAGTACTTCCTCAACCTCTGCATTTACCATTCTCCTCCCAATCTCTATGATATTAACTTTATAGAATGCACACCTGAGTGAAATTACATAGCATTTACCTTTTCTCTCTTATAATTATTCATTTATTCTTTTTATATGTGTATATATAAATATATTGGGGTTTATAACTTTTTGTTTCTTTGTTTATGATAGATAGCAGGGATTGAATTCAGGACCTCACACTTGCCAGGCAGGTGCTTATGCCACTGAGCTATATCCTCGGCCCCTTTATAACTTACTTGGAATCAGAGTGGTAGTCTGGGTTAAATGTGAAGATGAGGGAGTAGAATTCATAGCAGAATGTAAAAGTGCACTGAGAAGTGGTGTCAGCATTTGTTAATCTTCAAATTAATTTAACAGCCTAAACACTTGAGAAAGTAATTGAATTTTGGTGTGCTTTTGTTTTTTTTTTCTAGAAAATACATTACTGTAAATTTCTTCAGAAAGGCTATGATTTTCTGATGTTAGAGAAATTAATTTTCTTTAGGGAGAGGAACACAAGCAATATAACCACTCTCCCCTTAGTTGACAAGAAATGTCTGGTAGACTGGGTGCGGTGGCGCACAGCTGTGATCCCAGCTCTTGGAGGCTGCAAACAGATGAATCACTACAAATCCAATCTAGTAGTAAGACCCTAATAACCCTGTATATCCTTCCATAAAATACAAAAAAGCATATATCTGGGAGTCACTTTATTAGAGGATTAGGTCTGGCTGTATTACTTATGCATTTCTTTCTTTCTTTTTTTTTTTTTTTTTTTTTTTTTTGGTGGAAATGGGGATTGAACTCAGGCCCTTGCACTTGCAGGGAAGAACTTATTAAACTGAGCCATCTCCCTGGCCCCCATGCATTTCTTTTGTAAACAATTCAAAACTATAATTTTGATCAAATGATAGTCATATTTTAAAACATGAGTATTAAGATGTCTGTTATTCAGGAAGAAATTTTAAATTTAGAAGTGCAAATTTCTGGTGAGCTCTTCTTCTAGACTAGTTCCACTTAGGGGCAAAACATAGGGGATAGAAAAGGCATTTGTTATCACCTTGTTTTCTCAGTGTGTTGAATCTTGGCTCAGATTTTCTCTGGGATGTTAGTGCTTGAAAGGACTGACTTGTTGAATTTTTGTAATGTACTGGAAGACCTTGCTTTTGATCAGGACACATCCTTGATTGGAGTCTATGATCATGTCAATGTCCCATAAGTTTCCCTACCTTTCTTGGAAGGAGAGTTGAAGGGAGATTTTTATTCATTATCCTTGAATCTTGCTTAAAGCTTTTATAAGTTAGTAGATTCTGTATAGAATAGCTAATTTCTCTGTGGTTTTCAGAGGTTAACTTCACTTATTTTGCTTAAACTTTGTTGATATATTTTATTTTAGCTACACACATGATTCATATTTTTTCTTTCCGTTTTTTTCTCTTAATTACTGCACATTTGACCTTAGAAATAATGATAGAGAAGTTAAAGTTGTAACTATTTGGCATTAAATAACAACTTCAAAACTGATTTTCCATAGTGTTTGTGCCAGTCTTGTATATCTCTATCTGGTAATCTGAGCAACAAATTTCACTATAACAATATGTAATGTAACAACCATTGCTAAGATTCCATTCTTGAGAAATTTTGCACCATTTGTAATGTGTTATATTCCTTTGATCTGTCTTTGTTTTTGCTATTCATTCTAGCTCTTTCATTTGTTTTTTCTCTTTAAAAAAAAAAAACAGAGTTTTCTTGTTATAAAGACTAGTGGCACCATGGTACAGGGATAAATCACAATAAAGTCCTGACTCTGACAAGTACCTATGTCGCACTACTGGCGTGAAGTTCTTCCACGGTCATCGTTGTGACCATTACCATCACAATCATTACTAAATCATCTAAAACCATCTCATTTCATTAAAAAAAAATGTTAAAGCAACCATCTGCCCTTTAAGGTGAAGTCCATTACATATGCTCTGGAATTTTTGAAAAATATTTGGGCAATTTTAACCAGCCTGTTATTAGACTAGGAGGCTCTTGTGCTTTCCGATATCCATCATCTCCTGGCTAGCTTCACAAAATTGTAGGTTTGCCATGAAGAGAAAATATTTTTTTTCCAAGGGTATGACATTATCTAGGAGAGCCATTTGGGGATTCTGATTAACTTTCAACCCTATGAGATACAGAAATTTTAGGCTATAAAATCATGACAAGGAAAGAATATTTTTTAAAGGGTTAAATCTGTTCACAGTCTGACTTATTTGTTCCCCAAATTGGTGTGATTTCAGAGTTCATAATAAGAATGTGTTCTAGAGGTTAATAGAGAGAGTAGGGAGTTTTAGATGTAACACTTTAACCCTGTATCCATGTTCATCACTGCACCAAAAAGTTAAACATTTGGCAGTGCTCTAAATCAATTCTCCAAAAATCAGTTTCTGAAAATCAATTTGCTAAAAGTCAATTTACCAGAAATCAATTTTCTGAAGCATCAGAACTACTCAGTACATTCAGTTCCTTAAATTGCACTTATCTTGGTCACTTTGTCCTGGAGGCAGAACTGGGCAGAAGCTGCAGCAGATGCAGAGGTTAAAGAACAATCTCAGGAAGGGGCACAGATAAGGTGAGAGCAATGTAAAAAAGAAAGGTAAATTGAGAATCCCGCGCAGAAAGCCCGTGTGCCTACCGGAGAGGGCAGCCTCATCCAGGGACATGGTGGCAGCTCTGGGACATTACTGAACTGAGCTGCCAGCTCACGCAACCTTAAAAGAGGGCACAAGAAGAAACACAGTTTGAAGAGCAGAGCTCAAAATAAGGCCACAAAATAATACAAGTGCCATTTTTCCTCCTGGTTACAGTCTTCATGAGTCTGATCATAGAGAAATAAATCACATATACATCCTTTACATCTTTCCATAGAAGACCACCGCACGACACCCTATTTGATAAGTAATCAACCTTACAAAGATCAAGTGTGAAATGATAAATCAAAATATAAATATGAGCAGGTGATCAAAATGATGTGGGGTGTGACAGAGACAGAGACATAGAAAGAAACACAGAGAAAGTAATAGAGAGACAGAGACAAAGATCAGAGGCCCAGGTAGATAAGGGCATAAAGAATAAATGAATTTAATCTAGCAGGCAGCAAACAAAATCTGTTTAAGATATGATAACTTCTGGGTTCTGTCATGTGATAAAAAGGGAGGTAATTTTTCTGAGATTGAGTTTTCTTTTCCAAAACAAAGGTCTCTTGGATATTGCCTAGATTGTAGCAAACATCCTCTATTTGACCATCTTTTAAAATTTCTATTGATAATTAAACTGTGCCTTTATTATATGCAACATGCATATTGTATTATATAATGATATCTAAATGTAGTTTTATATTATAAATGAAAGAATATTTAGAAATCTCATATTCCTCTGATACAAAAATACCATTGTGCATTTTTTTGTTTGTTTGTTTTTGGCGGAACCAGGGATTAAACTCAAGCCCTTACAACTGCCTGGGAAGCGTTTATTCCACTGAGCCATCTCCCCGACCCAACCATTGTGTAGTTTTGCCATTAGAACTCTACATTTCCAACAAAACAAAGAAATTCTAGATTATATTGCATTCTACCTCATAAATGCTTTTATGTTTTAGTTGTTTTTCAGCAATCTTTAAAATAATGATTAAGACTTGATAGGTTCTTGAAAATAAATTTTCTATATTTACTGAAGGACTTTGAATTCCCATTCTTAATTTTTAGAGAAACATAACTCATAAGTTTTATCTACAATTTCAGCAGCAGATCTGTATTTGTGCAACTTATGCTACAAAGCTTTTATACTATTACTTTTGCTTCAGTTTTATTTTAGTTCCTTGAAATCATAGTCAATGTATTACAACAAATTATGAAATTCATATTGCTTTGAATGAAAATGTGCATCAGTTGTACTTTTTTCTGTTTTAATTCTAATTGGAACTCTTTAAAAACTTTAAAAACTCTTAGAGTCTATATTTTTCCATGCATATGAGCACTAGAATTCAACAATGTGTTTATACCTAATTGCAATTATATCTACTCAGGAAAATACACCTAAATGGTCACAAAATGAAAAAATTCTTGGAACTTGACAGTAACTTCATTGAAATTTTCTCAGATTCCAATGTGGACCAACAAAGAGCTCTAACCACCCATGATCCAGCTTTCCCTCACTTATTGATGTTATTAAGTTGTGGTATCAGTCAGAAGATTCCTCATTTACTGTAAGAAGGAAAGAGAATGACAAAGGAGGCATTGATTGATTTAAGTGCTTTAAGCCAGAAACCATACACATTACCTGTGTGCAACCATGACAACAATAGTGATAAGACTCAAATAAAATTATATGAATGGAAGGACACAGTGAAGAGAAATGAAATATTTGTCAAGGGCGCTCTGCTCTGTCACTCTACTGACTAAAATAGGTTCTTACAGATACTTAAATTCTAATAGATCTTTGCATACTAAAAAATATTGTGTCTACTTGAAAATATCTAGTTAAGGAAAAGGCATATAACTCTCTGTGAGACTTAATTAATCTTCATTTTTGTATCCTGCAGGCACAGATGTACATTAAAAAATTATTCGCCAATGTTGACTCAATAGCAATTTTTCATAATTTCATCACTTATTCATCTCAGGTTCATTTCTGCATCTGCCATGTTATTATCTGAGTTGATTATAGCATTAGACTGACATTAAATACGACCTCACATTAGTGACAAAGGTGCTCATTACACAGACTTATTGTTCCAACATTGCTCATCTAAAGAATATCATTGGTAGGACCTTATCTTTCCAATTAAATTAGCTATACAATAATGACGTAGATATGTCAATAGAATAATCAAGATGTTTTTGCTTTTTTCAAAATAACTCTCTTTTGTTATTATGCTGGTTAATTTAAAATATTTAGAATGCATTTAAACCAAACTGTGTTAGTAGGTGGTCATTTGCCATAATTTTGAGCAATTTAAATCTTATGAAGAATAAATATAAAATTAGTACTCAAAATTATTCTTCACATTGATAAAAGAGGTTTGAAAGATTTTATTATTTTGCAAAATTCCAAATCTAAAGCAGAAATCTATTTATTTTAATACCAATATGTATGCTAATTTATGAGATGCAAGAAGAAGCAGTAATTGCTCTGTTCGACTTTTGCCAAATGTATAATGAACTACAGTGAAAAATATGACTCTTGAATCTTTGAGAAGATATTTGTGGGGATTGCACAAATAACCATGAAAAGTTTAAGCATATAGCAACCTTAAGAAAACAGCTACAGAACAATCACTACATACATGTGTCACATCCTTCTACTGATTATAAATCAATAGGAATGGAGATATTTTTTTAAAAGACTTAGTGCAAAAATTGCTACAGGTAAAAAGTGGCATTCTTTTGGGAAGATATTTTATTCATTAAATGTAATATTTAAAATAGTCAAATTTTGGGCCATGGAGATAGCTCAGCCATCTAAGCACCTGCCTAGGCAAAGGGTTTGATCCCTAGTACTGTACACATTCCCTCTCTGCCCTGAGCACACCAAGATAAGGCACAGTACTGCACGCCTGTAACCAGAGCACTAGGGGGCTGAAACAAAAAGGATCACTATGAGTCTGAGCTGTGTAGTGAGACCACATACAAAATAAATAAAATATTTGAAAATATCCAAATGGTCTAACAATATAAGCATTTAATCTATTAAATTTAAGAAAACACATATTTAAAATGTTTTATGTATGAAATTCAAATGTTTTATGGTATGAAATTCAGTAACAATGTAATAATATTGTTTTTACTTCATCAGATATTGTACATGAATTGGGTAGTATTCCTTTTGTCTGAAGAAAACATAGTTTATTTAAAATCTTGTAGCTGACAACAATTTGAGATAAAGCCTTTCTCTCTCTGTCATCTCTTTTTTAAATGTATTGGCTGCTGCAGGGTCTCACTATGCACTCATGGCTATCCATCTGCTTTCAGCCTCCACAGCACTGGGATTACAGGTGTATACCACTACTCCAACTCTGGCCGGCTCAGCCCCCCACCACTGGGCGCATGGCTGGTGCAGGGTATGGTGCAGAGGGGAGGAAACTGCAGTCCTTGCCTCAGCTTTCTGAGGCAGGCACTTCAGTCCACCCCACTGGCCTATCTCACTGGCCCTCTCATTTCTAATATAAATTCACAATGTTTTTTTCATAAACCATATCTGTTGTTGATTAGGTATAAAAATATGTCCCAAGAGTCTTGATGTTCAAAGGTAAAAAAGTGAACAATGGCTACTGGGAGTGTTATTCTCATCAGTTAATCAATTCACAGTTAATTAGGGCCCAAGTTGAGGAATGGAGCCCTGAGATTGTGGCTCCAGAGATAATCTCTCTTTTTATTTGAGTCCTCTACTTTCTCTTTTGCTGCCACACTAAGCAGCCTTCTCCTGCCTTCCCCTTTCATTATGCTTATCAGAGACTTAAGCCTGGGATTCTGTAAGCCAAATTGTGCCTGTTGCTCTTCAAATTGTGGGGCCAACTACTTTCTCAGCAACAGAAAATATGTAGAGAAATGTGTAAAGTTCATTAAAATATTTTAAGGAGCTGGAGAGATGGCTCAGTGGAATAAGTGCTTCCCTGGCAAGTGCAAGGGCCTGAGTTCAATCCCCTGGTTAACCAAAAAAGAAAAAAGAAAAAAGAAAAAAAAAAACCCGATATCTTAAGAAGGCTTGACCTAAGTTAAAAATACTCCTCTACTTTATAACAGAGAAAGAGTAAAAACAAATATTACATTCAGGAAATGTTGGATAGATGATAGATATAGATAGATAGATAGATAGATAGATAGATAGATAGATAGATAGATAGATAGATAGATAGATAGACAGATACATACATACATACATACATACATACATACATACATACATACATACATACATACATACATGATAGAGACAGAAGATCCTACACTTGAGAAGTTATCAAGAAGGTGACAAGGACTACTTAAACAAGAGGTAGGAGAAATAGACATAAACAAGAGTGCATGATTGTGGAATAAATGAGAAATAGTGAGTTTCAAAAGTATGATCTTATTAGTGAATAGAAAATGTCAGAGGTTTAGAAAATACTGATCCTTGGAAGTCAGCTGTTTCTCACAATTAAGAAATAACTCAGGACTGGAGACATAGCTCAATAGAATAAGCGCATGCCTGGCAAGCTCAGGGTCCTGAGTTCAATCCACAGTACATTTTTTTACTGATTCTCAGGCCTTTGACTTGCCAGGCAAGTGCTTATTCTACTGAACCATCTCCCTGCCCCAACATTTTTCAATGGAAAGGACAGTAAAAATGATACAGAATTTCAAAACAAGAGGATAGGAAAATGACAATGGTTATCATTTTGCATATGGTTATCATCAAAGTAGTTGCTCAGATTTCCAGATGGAGGCATTCACAATTGATCAAACAATAAACATTAACTCTGCCTTTCAGTAAATTAGTAGAAATGAGTAGTACAATTATCCTAGGTGTATTATAATAAAATAAGTCTTGCATTGTATGACTTAGTAGTTAGACCTCATAGATTGTCCAATTCTTTAGGGGTATCTGTCTCTGTTATGCTGTACTTCCTCCTCTCATTGGCTTAACAGTAATGTTTCTTACACAAATAATAGCTATGATTTAAAAAATGACTGGTAATTTTTTAAATTATTTATTTGTTTGGTACAGGGTCCTGCTCCACAGCTCAGGCTTCTAGTGATCCTTCAGTCTCAGCCTACCTCAGTGCTAGGATTACAGTTTCTGTGGTGGGCCTGCCAAATAGCTAAGCAGATTAAATCACCTGCAAGCAGGACAGGGGTTGGGGGTATAATCCCCAGCCTGCCGTGTCAGCCCCGTCTCTAGGGTGTGCTGAGATGGCAGTTGAGATGGGGCATGGTGGTGCATGCCTGTAATCCCAGCTCTTAGGAGGCTGTAAACAGGAGAATCACTATAAGTCTGATCTAGTAGTGAGACTCTGAACATCATGTAGACCCTTTCCTAACACACACACACACACACACACACACACACACACACACACACACATAGTTTCGGTGGTTGCCATGGCTTGGCTTCTGGGTCAGCATCGGATGTGATACTGAGCATTGAATCTGGGTCCTTTGGCTTGCCAGGCATGCATTTAAATTGCCAAGCTATCTGCCCAGACTTAAATGGTAACTTTTTCCCCCTATATATTTAGTACAGGGTCTCACTTCTTGGATCAGACTGATAATGATCGCCTTGTTTTGAGCTTGCCAAGCACTGTGATTAAAGGCGAATGCCACCATGCACAGTCCCAATCACCATCTCAGTGTGCCCCAGGGGTGGGAGCAGTACAGCAAGCTGGGAATCAAAACCCACTCTCTGCATCTGCCTAGGCAGGCGCTGTAATCCTTTGAGCCCTCTGAACAGTTCTTTAGCTGATAACTTTTAAAGCCACAGTTACATTAGAAAAAAAATGAAGACATTTTAAATTTTATTATTAAAAATTTGAAATTGATACAGTCTTGGAAACAGGTGGAAAGAAAAAGAACTGTAGACTACTTTCAGGAAATACTAAGCAGGTCCATCCAAAAGTTTTGCAGTCAATAAAACTGGAGGTCCACAGCATCAAAGTGAGCACTGCTCATAAAAACTTCCAGAAATCAAGATTGCACTGCCTGATTGATCACACTGATGTGCCTTCAACTGCCTGCCTGCAACAGATGTTTCTCAGTAGACCTTCAAAGGCAAGGAAAACTGCCATTGTACTTCAAAACTCTCTATGAGAATTTGCTATCAGAGAATATTAGCTTTTAAAGTTTTTATCTCTTCAATTTTCTAAAATTTGATTAACTGGTGAATCTGAAGGCCGAGATTCTAGGAAATGTTTTGAGACTGCTCATGACCGACAAAATAGAGGGCTGCACAGTGCGACTCTGTGGGAACCTATTCCTTACTAAGAAGAAAGTTGAGAGAAACACAATGAGTGTAGTATAGAAAGCATGTGGAGCAAACCTTCTACACCAAAGCAAATAGTGTTTCTGAATTTTATTGTGTATTTGGATCTCACACTATAGGATTATAGAGGAGAAAAATGAAGCTTGTGGGAGATGAGTCTGCTGTAGCTGCATGTTCCAAAATCTCTCACGGACTGTAATGTAATGAAGTGTTTCTATTCATTAGGAGCATACCATCCATTATCGTGTTGGACATTGTGATTATGCAGGATTATGTGTCTCTTGGCTGGTATAAAGTACTACTTATAGACACATTAGAAAGGCTGTTATGGAAAGACATTTATTGTGCAGCACTGAATAAGAAAGTGAAAGTGGCCGGAAATTGTCAAATGGAGCATTTCAATTCAAAGTAAATATAATTATCTGCCAACTGGAGTCATTGTGTTTGTGTAAAATATTAATGCACTGGGTGAATATTCATGAATGAAGTATTTCTTAATTTTTTTTAAAAAATATATTTGAGTCCCTGCTTCGCTGAATAGAATTTGATGCAAAGGATGTGTATATTATTGGGTGTGTGTGATTGTGTGTGTGCATACGTGTTTATTCATGATATATATTATGCATAGTTATATATAAACAATGACACAGTTTCACATACGATTCATGCTATAACTTGTGTTGATGTATATTATTCAAATTTTCATTTGTATGCATGAATGTATTGTATTTTTTCCTACATATTTATACAGAAGCATGTTATATAGATCATATATATATACATATAATATGTATGATTACATATGTGCATATGTACCTACATGATGATATGGCAATCAAAATAATTATTTGCATGGCAACCTAGAGCTATAGCAAACCATTTTAGTTGAATATTAGTTGCAAGCTTATTAGAAATAAACTTGTAAAGTCTTCATTATTTAAGCCTGTTCACAGTTCTAAGTAAAGTTCAAGGTTCATGGAGACTAAGAATTCATAGACTATGTTTAATTGATGTTTACTTTTATCTTTTAAAAGTATTTGACTTTAGTAACTGCTTATGTTACACTCTTTGTGATTTATGCTCCCAAAGAAGTAGTCTTTGGGAATTACTAATCTAAGTTATGCTTTCAATGAAACTGATGTTTTTAAAGTTTCAGTGGAGTTACCTGTTTTGCTTAGCAAAATCATAATGGTTCTAATACAAAACTAGGTGTAGAGATCATGACTGATGACACTCACAGAGAACTGATAGCAATCTGCTACTCACACAGGGCCTCTGTATATACCTGTGCAAGAAGAGACAGACAAAGAACGGTGGCCTTGGCTGAGATTGCACATCGAGCTTTTCTGAGGACTACAAGACTGGTAGGACTGAAGCTTTAAATGTTCTGTTTATATTGAAACTAAAGGTAGTTTTAATTAGAATTTATTATCTGCTTTTCCGGGAATGAGGCTCAAAGATATAAAGAGAAGAAGTCATAAGAATAGACCAGAGTCAGACCAGAACAAGAATTTATATTATAATTCACCTCTGATGTTTGAAGGATTAATAGAATGTTGAAGGTCTCAGTTATTTGAGGCAAAGTTTAAGTACAAATTTTAGGAGTGTATAGCTATGCGATCAACAGTAATGAAAATAAAGCCTTTAGAATGCAGATTCATGCCGGGCATGGTGGCGCATGCCTGTAATCCCAGCACTCGGGAGGCTGAGGCAGGAGGATTGTTGTGAGTTCAAGACCAGCCGGAGCTACAAAGTGAGCTTAAGGCCAGCCTGAACTGCATAGTGAGACCCTGTCTCAAAAAGACAAAAAAAAAAAAAAAAAAAAAAAAAAAAAAAAAAAAAAAAAAAAAAAAAAAAAAAAAAAAAAAAAAAGAATGCAGATTCACTCAAATAACTCAGAAAGTTGAAGAGAACCAGAGCAAATCATCTGTATTTAAGGCATTTACTCAAATGCCTAATCACTATTATCAGCAACCTATTATACCACTTTTGGGACACCTGCACAAGAATGTATGCTTTTTATAGAAATTCATCAAGAAGTTTAGCATAATTAAAATGCAAAGTACCCAATCAATTCAAAACTTCCTTTTAATATTTTTGTTTTGAAGGCTTACTACCCAGTAGATAGTCAAAAATATGACTATTATCGTAGAGTTGCCCATGTTTAAGAGATTGAGGTATTACTGGTTTATATCATGTATTTGTTTATGTTAGATAGACATAAGGAATTTCCTGAGTGAGTGTCCTTTTTAATTTTGTTGCATAACATTAAGGATTCCTAAATTAATACTCGGTGTGGTCAGCAAAGTAAAAGCAATTAGCAAGAATATTAGTGTGGTTTGTTTAGGGACAGGAGTTTCCTGATATGAATGTTGAAAAATAGTACAGCCTTTTGGACAAAAAAAAAATAGTTTATTTGAGAAAATGTAATAAATGCCAGCTATGATGAACAACAAATCTCAATTATTCTTAGAGAATAAAAGGTAGTGCCAAGAAAAGTATGTTCTTACATCACCTTTGGTATTAAATTGGGCCTCAGCATTGTGAATTTATGTGCTTGCATGCAGTCAGACACAATTTTGATCCTTTTCTTTAAAAGTCACAGGGTCTCAGTATATAGCTAAGTCTGGTCTTAATAAGTGGGCACAAGTGATCCTCCTACCTCAGGCTTTTAGTAGGGAGGTCCACACATGCCCCCAGCACACCTAACAGTGACACAGGTGGCCATAATTTAAATCTTTATTTAAGTCAAGAATTACCCATTGTTCTTTACCCCCAGTTGGTTAATCATGAAATTAAAATGATTTTTGTTGTCAGTAGAGCCTCTAGAGGGGACTCCAGAGTTTGACCAATTGTGCTCAACTCTGAGTTCCATGTGTCATGTATGACCTAGCTTAAGAATGAAAATCAGTAGGTTTTCTTTTCTTTTTTATATTGGCAGGTCCAGGGGTTGAATTTAGGCCCTTGCGCTTGCCAGGCAGGCTCATATTCTACTGAGCCATCTCCCCAGCCACCAAGCAGCAGATTTTCAAAAGGTATGAACTCTTTTACTGTTCACTCAGTTGATCTCAGGGACCCTCCCATGTAACAGTAGTTGTAGGAGGAAGGTGACCTCCTCCAGTACCGTGGCCCTTGGCAAGGACAAGGAGGTGAGGAAATGATCTGTTTTTGCAAGAAGCATCTACCAGGAGGTCCAGATTTGGTTTCTTACCCTAGATGCAATTTCTTTTTTTTTTTTTTTAATTTATAGGATTATTTTATTTTATTTTTATTTTTTCATTTATTTTTATTTTATTAAAATACAAATGTCAATCAGAAAGTTTCAAGACACCTTAACCATACACATTCGATGAATTAATACATTGCAAACTGTTTTCATAACGTTTTGGTATTGTACAAGGTGCATACATGATATTATATTTACAGATATTATTTCAGCAGATATCTCTTATCAGTGAATTAAGAGTGTAGTTGCTTACTTATCTTATTTTTTATACCTGAATTATATCAAAAATTCAATAATTATTTACCTAGTGGATGACCATAGTACTAAAAGCCAACATAATATCCTGTCCAACCACCATTAGTGCAGATCTTGTCTCTCATAGAATTATGTAGAAGCACAGCGTTATCTATCCCAACTGTACTGTCTATACACACACATCATGATTTTTTCTTCCTACAGCCCTTCCTTTGTCTACACCTGTCAAAAGTGGGCACTCCATTGACATTCAACTACCTTAGGTGCTTGAACTCGACACCACGATCCAACACAGTCCAGCATTCTGCAAACATAGGGAGTTATTCAAAGAAATTGTTGACCATAACCATTTATAGCTCAGCTTAATATTATGGGCTCAAGATGTATACTTCATTTTTATACTTTTCTGCTGGATGGTTAAGACCTAGGTAGATCAAGACTTATATACCAACACAAGAACTTTATATTTCCTATGTGGTCATTGAAGTCCTCTCAGGGTTTATCTTGTAGTCCTGTACATTATTCTGTAGTTCCTTTGTCTGTGTCATCCATG
>PVKA01044919.1:0-15860 GCA_004027165.1 Ctenomys sociabilis
ATTCATTTTTTTTTTTTTTGATGCTATTATGAATAGTATTGTTTCTCTAATTTTCTCAATAACTTTGTTATTTGTGTACAGGAAAGCTATTGAGTATTTAGTGTTGACTTTGTATCCATTCACACTACTAAATTTGTTTATTAGCAGTATTTTAAAGGAGTGTGGGGTTCTTCTATGTAGAACATCATGTTATCTGCAGATTATGATAATTTTAACTTCTTCCTTTCCTGTCACCTTTCCTGTTATATATTTCTCTTGTTTAATTGTTCTGCCTAAAGTTACCAGGACTGTATTGGGTAAGATTAGAGACAGTGGACATCCTTGTCTTGTTCCTGATTTTAGAGAGAAAGTTTTCAGTTTTAGTCCATTTATTTATTTTTATTTTATGTATTTAGTACAGGGTCTCACTACACAGATCAGACTCAGAGTGATTCTCTTGTTTTTAGTGTTCCAAGCACTGGGACTACAGGAGGGCACTACCACACCCAGTCTCAATCACCCGCCTCAGCACAGCCCTGGGGTGGGGCTGGCATGGCACACAGGGATAGAATCTGGGCCATCTGGCTGGCCCTTTTGGTCCATTTAGTATGATGATGGCTATTGGTTGGTTTGCCATACAAAGCTTTTATCAGATTGAGATAAAGATCTTGTATTCTACTTTTCTGTAGTTTTTAATCATGGATGGGAACTGGACTTTGTAAAATACATTTCCTCCATCTATTGAGGTGGCTTTTTTCCTGGCTCTGTTAATATGGTATATTACATTTATTTATTTATTTATTTAATGTATGTTGAGTCATCCCTGCATTCTTAGGATAAATCCCACTTGGTTGTAATGTATAATCCTAATTTGCTGCATTCTGTTTGCTTCTTTTTTTTTTTTTTGGTACTGGGATTGAACTCACAACCTTGCACTTGCCAGACAGGGACTTAAGCTGCTGAGCTCTCTCCCCAGCCTCTGCTTATATCTTATTGAGGATTTTTGCATCTGTGTTCATTTGGGAGATTGGCCTGTAATTCTCTTTCTGAGTTGGGTGCTTCTATGGTTTTGGTATCTAGGTAATGCTTGATTCCAGGAATGAATTTGGGACAGTTGTTTCCCTTTCAATTTCATTAAAGAGTGTGAGAAGTAGTGGTGTTATGTTTTTTTTCTAAATTTCTGTGTTCACCAGTGAATCTGTCAAGGTCTTGGTTTTTCTTTGTTGGTAGTTTTTTTTTTTTGGCCATCTCAACCCACCCTTGGGAAGGGGCTGGCATGGCACGTGGTGCTGTGTAATCGAACTGTGGTCCCTGTGTGCCTAACCAGGTGCTTTAGACCACTGAGCTATATTGCCAGTACAGTTGATAGTTTTCTTTTTGCGGAACCGAGGATTGAACTCAGGCCCAGGCCCTTGCCCTTGCCAGGGAAGCACTTACTCCACTGAGCCATTTTCCTGGGCCCCAGTTGGTAGGTTTTTAATTATGCCTTCTATTTCATTGATTGATACTGTTTTATTTAGGATTTTTATATCTCCTTAATTCAGGTTTGGTAATTCATATGTATCTGGGAGTTTATATGTATCTGTCCATTTCTTATGAATTTTCAATCTTATTAGAATACAGGTTTTCAAAGTAGATAATAGATGATCTGGATTTCTACAGGGTCCCTTGTGATTTTGCCCTTTTCATTTCTAATTGAGTAGATTTTAGTCTTTACTTTTTTGGATAAGGTTGGATAAGGGTTTGTTGATTTGATTTAATCTTTCAAAGAACCAATTCTTTGAATCATTGATTTTTTTTTTTTCTTTTATATTTTCTTAGTCTCTAGTGCATCAATTTCTGCTCTGCTTTTTATAATACCCTCCTTTATATATACTTCTGGCTTAGCCTGTTCTTTTTTTCTTTCTGTACATTTAAGGTTCACCATTAAGTTGTTTATTTGCACTTGCTCTTTTTGCCTGAGACGGGTTTTCATTGCTATAAATTTCCCCTCTTAAGACTGTTTTTGTCGTGTACCATAAATTCCAGTGTATTGTATTGTGTGTCAAATTTATTTTCACTAGCAGGGAAGTTTTTTGCTATTACATCTGTTAACAGGTTTTTTTTTTTTTTTTTTTTTTGTGGAACTGGGAATTGAACTCAGGTCCTTGTGCTTGCCAGGCAAGTGCTTATTCTACCGAACCATCTCCCCAGCCCCAACAATTTCTTTTTATACCATTTGTGCTATCTCCTACTTTTTCTTCAGTTCCAGTCAATTTTAAGTTATTTTTTGTGCCTCATCTAGCAGCTGCTGAATTGATTTCTCGTGGTCCCTTGCTATTTTTAGGGAAGTTTCTCTTCATGATCTCTAACTGCAAGCCTGTGTCTTCTATATCTGAAATCCTGTTGTCACATTGGCTTAATCTGCTGTGAATACTTTGAATGGAACTTTTGTTGTGGATATCTGCTGAATCTTCCTTAAATGAATCTGAAAGATTTCATTTCTTTCCTATGCTGAGCATTCATGGCTTCCATAGGTTTCTTAAGTTCCTCAAATTTCTGTCTCTATCTCAGTACCACTATACATGGTTTTCATTATAGTCACCATGTCTGCAGTTACCTGAGAAATTGTTTCTGATTTGATTTTTTTTTTTCTAGAGCCTCATTCAATTGCTTTGTGGTTAATGCTTCAGAGAGGCCAGGTGGGTGACTTTCAGATTATCTCACATCATTGCCCTTGGTTTTGCCTTTGGTGAACTAGTTGTCTGGGGTGGCATTTTACTTTCTTCTCATGTTACTTTCTTTTTTTAACTTAATACCTGGGGTGATGCTTGTTAATTATCTATGATATGTTGCTTTATTATTAGTATTTAGAACCCTTAGGAAATGACTACCTGCGAAAGATATCTTGCAGATGTAACTTTCTTGGGTTTTGAGTCTGGTATAGGATCCTATGTCTTCAGGTTAGGGATAAGAAGTTACGTTCTGCTTGGCCCAGCCAGCACCTGGTCCTTTGGTACAGTGTCACTGTATTTTTGTATGCTCCTTAGTCAGTTTCAGTTTTGGGATATCAGGAAGAGAACTGTTTAAAAGAATAATGTCACTTTTGGCTATAGTGGTACCATCTGCAATAACAGTAGGATATGCAGTATATCCTACATATGTCATATGTCCTGCATATGTCAATTTTGCTCTCAGGGGTTAAAATTTAAAATGGGTTGTACAGAAAATAGAAAAGTGGAGTAGGAAGAAAAGATTAGAAGTAACGCTGGAGGACAAAGGGGGATCATGCTGACTTTGAGAGACTGGTGCAGAAGATTGAGAAGAAAAAGAAGAGATTAAAAAGAACAGAGCAGAACTACATCCACAAAGAGGCTAAAAACAATGTTCACATTCATGTAAAAACAAGATCAATGAAAGAGGAAAAAACAAATCAAAACCACCAGAACAACAGGAAAAAAAAAAAGAGGGGGAAAAAAAAGGTCTGCTTTTACTGCTAGACAGTGAAAGTCACCTTGCCGTTAAGCTCCCTTAAAGTGTCTTTTCTTCAAACATACTTAACCTGTTCTTGGTACTTTCTGAAACCTCTTTGGAAGTCTCTGGAAGTCCTCTTTTGTAGACTGTGATGGCTGCCTCAGTAGCTTGAATCATTTCTGTCTTTGTCTGTCTGTCTGTCTGTCTGTCTGTCTGTCTGTCTGTCTATCCATCCATCCATCCATCCATCCATCCATCCATCCATCCATCCATCCATCCATCCATCCATCCATCCATCCATCCATCCATCAATCTATCTGAGAGAGGATCTCCAGGCTGGCCTTGGATCCCCCTGCCTCAGCCTCCTGAGTGCTAGGATTACAGGTGTGTGCTACTGTGTCTGGCTTTTTTTTTTCCAATTAGATTTTATTGGTACATTTTAGATATAATTTAGATACTATTTTGGTTTTCTCTAAATTAAATTTTATTATCATTATTGTTTTTTGGTACAAGGTCTCACTATGTAGCTTAGACTCCTAACAGTCCTGTTTTCAGCCTCTCCAGCACTGGGATTATAGGGGTGTACCACCATGTCCAGACTTAGCCACTGGCCCAGCAAGCCCCAAAGGCTAGGCTGGTGCAGCATGTGGCACTGGGAATTGAACCATAGTCTCTGTGTTTGCCAAAGCAGATGCTTAGTCTGCTGAGCTATCTTGCTGGCCCTGTTTCATTTGTTTTTAATGTTAGTTATTTTTAATTATTCTGTAGTCTTCTGTCTTTTTTTATTTAATGAATGAGTTACATTGGTTTTTTTTTTTTTTGTTTGTTTGTTTGTATTTTAGGGAAGGGTGTTTTGTTTTCAACACACAGTCTCTTTTAATTGAAGGATTGTTCCATGACTTCTGAGTGCATAAAATATACAAATTTTATTTTATTTTGTTTTTAGAGACAGGTCTACAGGGTGTTTAGGGTCTCACTACTAGATCAGACCTCTAGTGATCCACGTGTTTACAGCTTCCCAAGAGCTGGGATTATAGACACCTCCCAGACATGTGCCACCATGCCCAGGCTCAGTTGCTGTCTCAGTGTGCCCCAGGGGTAGGGCCAGTGTGTGGGCAGGGGCTGGGGCTTCGATACTTAATGTAGTCATTTAGCCCAGAAATTGGTATGCCTCATTTTTCTTGTATTACATATTATATCATTTGATCATTGTCTCTACTGGGGCAGTGGGCTGTTAATCTAGATCTTGTGTCTCCTGATCTTTTAAGTTTCTTTTTCTTTTGGGTGGTATTGAACTCAGGACTTTGCTTGCACTTGCCAGGCAGGTCCTTATGCCACTGAGCTACATCCCCGTCCCTCTTTTTTAAGTTCATTATATCTATCATTAGTACCCTCAAAGCCCTGATCAAAATACGTGGTAAAATTTGAATCCAAGGCTGTGTGGATGGCAGGCAAGCACATTACCAAAGAGCTTTATCTCCAGCTCTTTTTCTGGTTTTGATTTTGTTTTGTCTGGTTATCTGTCAGTTTCTTATTTATTTATTTTTATTTTTATTCATTTATTTATTTATTTACTTATTTTGTATATTTGTTTATTTTTGCAGTACCAGGGATTGAACTCAGGACCTTGTGTTTCCTGGGCAGGTGCTTATTCTACTGAGCTATTGCCCTGGCCTATCAGTTTCATTTTTAGTAACTATTAAATTTTAAAATTTCTTGGGGGCCAAGTAGATAGCTCAGTAGAATAAGTACTTGCCTGGCAAGCACAGGGTCCTGAGTTCAATCCCTGGTACTACAAAAAGTAAAAAAATTCTCTTTATCATGTCTGTCAGTACAAGGGATTGAACCTAGGACTTTTACACTAAACCACATTTTTAAATTTTATTCTTTTATTTATTGTTCTGGAAATCAAACTCAGGATCTTACACTTGCCAGGCAGGGAACTGTGCTGCTGAACTACATGTGCCTTTTAAATTTTATTTTAAGAGATAAGGTCATCTTGCTAAATTGCCCAGGCTACAAATGAACTTTGGTACCTCCTATATTGGCCACCCAGAATGCTGGGATTGTAGGCATGTGCCACTATTTCCAGTTCTTACTGTATTTGAAATTCTTTTGTTTTCCTTTTCTTTTTTAGTTGCATTGTATTTCTTTCCAACTCCCTGAAGATAATTGTAATAGTATTTCAGTTTCTTCCTTTTGTTATTGTTCATTTGATTAGTTTCTAGTTTTAATGTTGAAAACGTACTTCAGATTACAGGAGATCCTTGGTGTCCTGCTGGTGTTTGAAAATTTTAAAATTGAGTGGAAGGTCAGGGTGTGGGCGTGTGGCACTTCAGTTGTTGGACTTCCTTTGTAGAATGATTGGAGGCCTAAACTCATTGGTTTATATAGCTCTTTCCTCAGGAACTCATCATGTTTTCCAATCGACAGTATTCCAATCTGTTGCTTGTATGGGCATCTGTATGTTGCCTGTGCACCTAGCTCTGATTTGGTATGTTGGCCCCTGGGAGACGTGCAGTATAGGAGTTATTATTACTCTTGAGTGGCAGAATTAGCTACATTCTCAGAAAGGAGAGATAAATTGCAGAATCTTGTGAGCTCCCCTGAGGCAGGGTGGGGAAATCAAACCTTGTTTACTCTTTGAGATAGTAGTTGCTGTCCACATAGTAGTTGCTATGTAGCCCAGGGTGGCCTGGAACGCATGATGATCCTTGTGTCTCAGCCTCCTGAGTGCTGGTATTAACAGGTGTGCACCATGATTCCTAGCTTCAGCTCCTTTTTTTTTTTTTTTTTTTTTTTTTTTGGTATCAACTTATTGAATACATAAAAATGGGAAAATAAATATATATGGTTTTGTTTTGGAGACAGGGTCTCACTATGTAGTTTAGGCTGGGCTTGAACTCACTGTGTAGCTCAAGCTGGCCTCAGATCCACAGTGAGCCTCCTGCCTCTTACTGCTAAGAACTAGGGTTAGAGCTGTGTACCATTCCACCCAGCAGTGAATATATATTGAATGATGAATATAAATTAGTTTTGAAACTGGGAGAGAAAGTTCATACATTAAAATGTATGTTTCCTTTATGATAAGTACATTTGAGTGTATCATTTATATAAAAAAATTAGCATTTACCTACTTTTATCTCCTGTTTTCCTTTTGGATTTTTTTTGTTGTGCATGTTTCTAATACTGAGGACTAAACCCAAGACTTTCACTACCTCCCCACTCTTATTTTTTATTCATTTTCATTTTAGTTTTACTTTTATTTTGAGATAGGGTTTTGTGAAGTTGTGCAGGCTGGGTTTATTTTTGCAGTCTTTCTGCCTCAGCCTCCCATATTGCTAGGGTTACAGGTGTGAATTCTTTTTCTTATTGATGCAAAGGATCAAATATGTGGTGGGTTTTTTGTTTTTGTTTTGGCTTTTTGAGATAGGGTCTCACTATGTGGTTCAGGCTGCTTATCAACTCACTGCTTAGCCTGAAACTTTTTTTTTTTTTTTTTTTTTTTTTTTTTTTAGACAGGGTCTCAACCTTAGGCTCACTTTGTAGCTCAGTCTGGTCTTGAACTCACAACAATCCTCCCGCCTCAGCCTCCCGAGTGCTGGGATTACAGGCCTGCACCACCATGCCCGGCTCCCTCCCTGAAGCTCTTGATAATCCTCCTGTCTCAGCCTCCCAAATGCTGGAATTATAGGTGTGCACCACTATGCCTAGCTACAGTGTGTATTTTTGAGTATTCTGTGTTTATATGTTACCCTTTTAAGGAGAGAAGATTTATAGTAGTTTCATTCTGTGGTTGGCTGTCTTCAAAGCCAAATAGCATGGCAGGGGAAAGCCTTTCATCCCCTGGCAGCAGGGACGCAAAGCACAGGAGAGGGACCAGAGAGAGGAAAGGTAGTGGACAGGGAATATCTTCAAGCCCTTCAATTTAGTGAATATAAATGGAGGAAAAAATGGCCCAGTCTCCTCACTGGTTCAGCTATTGTCCTTGTGCTCCATCCAGTTCCTCATGACCCATCAGCTGACACCCAAATCTTTAATACAAGGAAGCTTTGTGGGGGACATTTTGAATCAACCAGAATATGTTTTCTTTTCATTTCTGTTTTGACAAGGTCTTGCTATATTGTTATGGCTGGGCTTGAATTCACCATATAGCCCTGGCTGGTCACAAACTCACAGTGATTTTTCTGCGTCAGCTTCCTTTCTTTCTTTTTTTTTTTTTTGGTCTTTTTTTTGTCTTTTTGAGACAGGGTCTCATTATGCAGCTCAGGCTGGCCTTAAGCTCATTTTGTAGCTCAGGCTGGTCTTGAACTCACAAAAATCCTCCTGCCTCAGCCTCCCCAGTGCTGGGATTACAGGCATGTGCCACCACGCCCGGCTTTCCTTTCTTTCTTAAAATGTATTTAGTACAGGGTCTACAGGGTCTCACTATGTAGATCCTATTTGTAGTGATCCTCCTGTTTTCTGCTGCCCAAGTGCTGGGATTACAGACATGTACTACCACACCCAGTCTCATTGGGGTGCTCTGGCGGGGTGGGGCTGGCATGTCTTGGGGGGGATTGGGGGGGAGTCAGCCTGGTCCCTGTATTTTTTTCCCTCTTTTTACTCAGTCTCTTTTGTAATGTATATTTTAGATATAAATAAATAGCCAACTTCCCTTTTGCTCATTAATATGTTTAACAAGCTGCAAAATGTCTTGGTTCTAATCTAGTTTGAGCTCTTAAAAGGAATAACCTACCTAATTTATTTCATTTATTGGATGGGAATTCATCCGTACAGATTTGGGTTAGAAATCAACCTTTTGTGCTATGTCTTGAGATGTCATTTGTGTTGCTAAGGGATTAAAGGCTAATTTTGCAAAGAAAATAGGGCCTGCCCTGGGGATAGGTTGGGTGGACCCATGATGGTCCAGAGTGGTGGTTGTTTTGGCATTAACACAGTTACCTCCTGTGTCACTGGATACAAATAACGTCCTCGTTTTAACTATTAGAACTCTTACCTGCCTGTTTCCTGCTACCTCTTGAAAATTTTATCCTGCTAAAGGGAGCTCATGCTGTATCTGAAGCGTCTTTCTGGGAGGTTTCACCAGTATGTCTAGTGCTATTAACCTAACATAAGATTTTAAGGAATGCCACTGGCATAGGATCTTTGTTTTATGCCAGGGATGGAACTCAGGACCTTGTGTTTGCCAGACAGGTGCTTTTGCCACTGAGTTATCTCCCTGGCTGGAATAGAATTTGCATGGTATTTTTAATGCTTGTTTTTCTTTTTTTGTTATTTTCTGCTGGCTAAACTATCTCCCCATTCATTATGATGTTTTTTTATTTTCTTTGCATTATAGCAAATGGAAAGGTGACAATAGCAGTGTCACTTCCCTGTGTATCAGCCCAGATGGAAAGATGTTACTTTCAGCTGGTCGAACAATCAAACTATGGGTTTTGGAGACCAAAGAAGTCTACAGAGTGAGTGTATAAAATTATTTGTAAGCATAACAGTCATACAGAGTAAGTGTGGAGAAAGGCAGAAGTTTTAGCCATAGGATACTGTATTAAGAGTATAAATCTTGTGCTTTGTGCTGCGTGCCTGTAGTCCTGGCACTTAGGAGACTGAGACACGAAGATGGCTTGAGGCCAGCCTAGGCTGCATAAGGAAACTTTATAACCCAAATTCATCATTGGTTTCAGTGTTGGGGAAGGTTTCCTCTGGCTGCTCAGTTTCCATTTTCTTGTATTAAATGGACACACCAATCTATACGCCGCAAACAAGTGGGATCAGGCAGGACAGAGAGGTCGGTGCAGCCTTTATAATCCAAAAAAGCAATTCAAACAGATTTTTCATGTATGCCAAATAATAGAATTAACAAAAATTTGTCTGCATATATGATTTGCTCTGGAAACATAAAATAAATGGAATTTGAGCTTAAAATCTGTTACTGTAAGGCAATTATGTTAATTTTATTTTCTAGCTTGCATCTAGTGTTTGGTCCATGTATAGTATTTCACTGTAGAGTTTTTTTGAATGTGTTTAGGACAGGGTCTATAGGGTTGCACTATGTAAATCAGACTTGCAGTGATCCTTCTCTTTTCAGCCTCCAAAGTGCTGGGATTATAGGCCTGAGCTGTCATGCCCAGTCTCAATCTCCAACTCAGCGAGTCCTGGGGGCGGGGGCAGCATGCTGGGATGGAACCTTGGCCTTTATGTTGTGCCTTAGCAGGTGCTTTAGTGTGTTGAGCTATATGGCCAGCCCTCACTGTAGAGATTTTTTAGTATTAGGAAAACCAGCTGTGCTCAGGGGTCGCTGAACTTGTGGTGCTGTGATGATGCTATAAAATTGTGGTTTCGACTCGCTGAGTAAAATGAAGACCTACAATTCCTTGGCTGTGTCTGAGCACCTAAGCAACCCTTTAAGAGAGAGTAGAATTAGAGCTGGAGATGCAGCTGGACGGTGGAGTACTGCCTACCAGTCCAAGATCTTGGGTTTGTTGCCTGGTGCTGCACAGAAAGTGTTTAATTTTGATTATTTTCATACAGGTGTTTTAAATGTGCAAGAATTATAGCATAAATGATCTCATTTGCTTATAATTAAACAATTTTCTTGTGGAGCTTTGCTGTCAGATTAATAATAGTTTCTTTATGATACACATGGATTCTTTTTGTACAGTACTACTTTGAATCTAGCCCCTGCTAATGAGATTTTACTTTTTCTAGCACTTCACAGGACATGCGACACCAGTTTCATCGCTTATGTTCACTACTATCAGACCTCCTAATGAGAGCCAGCCCTTTGATGGAGTTACAGGCCTTTATTTCTTATCTGGAGCAGTGCATGACCGGTTACTTAATGTCTGGTAAGTAGTTCTTTTGGATTTTGGAGGGAGCTTTGCCTTGAAGGAGTCTGTCAAAGCTCATATGGTTAATACAAGTGATGAGTGTAAGACTCACTTTATTGTTGGAATTACATTGACTTATGGTGAAGAACTGACCCTGTCTAAACATTGGATCTTTTGGAGAACAATTTAAGAGCATTATATAACAGAGCCTTCTGTCTACTTCCTTGGAGATTCAGTGGCCTGAATATTTTTGTGAGCAAAGACACTTTGCTCCAAAAAGCAAATTTAGAAATATAGCTAAGAGGTAGATTTAAAAGTGAAAATTTTTAGAAAGAAGACATTTCATTTTGTGCAAATAGATGGCACCCCTACATTAATATAATAATGTCTACTTACTGATGGTTTCCTGAGGTATTAACTTACTTGACATTCTGAGAATTACCACTAACCTTTCTGTGCTATTATTTATTTCCTTTGTGGTTAACTTCTATGCATTTCATATATATATAATTTATTTTTTTAGTACAGGGTCTACAGGGTCTCACTATGTAGATAGGACTCAGTGATTCTTCTGTTTTCAGCCTCCCAAGCGCTGGGATTACAGGTGTGCGCTGCCAAGCCTAGTCTAAGGTTAACTTTTAAAAATAAAAATTAATTAGATGCTAGGGAGCTATCAACAAGTTTTAACTATAAGAAATAAATTTCTTGGATTTCAGGATATTATCTGATAATGAATTTGCCATTTTCAGTGCTGTCATGACAAAATCTGGAGATAGTTTCACACTTTAGTAATAATTATTTGAGTGTGCTTGTCATCCTACAGTTATGGTGCTTATCTAGAAATAGTATTCATGACTTCAGGCTTGGGGCACTGCTCTGCAGGGAGGCTGAGGGACAGGGTCATTTGAGCCCAGTAGTTCAGGTCTACCAACAAAGCCAGACTGGGTCTCCAAAAAGCAAAGTTAGGAATATAGCTAAGAGGTAGAGCACTGGCCTCGCACATGTAAAGTCCTGGGTAACAGTGCAAAACAAAAAACAAATCAGTAATGCCAGAGTTAAAATCTGTTCCAATGGCCACCTGACATTACTGAGATACTTCAGTCCTAAGTGTTTTGTAATGCAACACTTTCATACCTGAGGTTCTGAAGTTACAGAATTTCTTTCTTTTGTTTTAGGGAAGGGTCTACAGGGTATTCAGGGTCTCACTCCTAGATCCACTTGTTTACAGCCTTCCAAGAGCTGAGATCACAGGCCATACCACCACACCCAGTCTCAATTGCCATCTCAGTGTGCCCTGGGGGCAGAGCTGGCACTACATGCCTTGGGATCTAACCCTTGGCCCCAGGACCTGCTTGCAGGCACTTTAATCTGTTGAGCTATTTGGCCAGTACCCAGAATTTCTAAGAGAAGGGCTGATTTACATTATGATTATGAAAAGTAGTATCTTGTCTGGAGGCATCCTGGTAACAAGAATAAACTTAATTTTACTTAGTAGTAAATTTGTATTGCTACTACTTAATTTTAATTTCTACACCTCTTCCCTAAAATTTATATTCCATATCTTCCTGACAAACTATAAACTTTGGATATGTAGAACAAACCTAGTTACCTGATTTTGTTGTTGCTTTGTTTGAGACAGCGTTGCCTGTGGTACAGGCCCAGGCTGGACTTGAACTGGTGGCGGTCCTCCTGCATCAGGCTTCCGAGTACTGGGATTAGAAGTGTGCAGCACCGCACCTGGCAAGAATGCATTTTGAAATTAAGAAACAGAAAACAGAGTGCTGGCAAGATAGCTCAGTAGTCTGAGTGCCTGCTTAGGCAAGCATAGGGACTGTGGTTCAATCCTGGGTACCACGCTGGTCCTGTCCCTGGGTGCTCTGAGCCTGCCACCAAGTCTGGGCATGATGGCACATAATGTAATCCCAGTGCTGGGGAGGCTGAAAACAGGAGTCGGAGTTGCCTAGTGAGACCTTGTACCAAATACATTGAAAAGAAAAAAAGTATGAAAGCACGTAACTTACTAAAATCAATTTAATTTTCTCTTAATTTTTAAAATATGAAAAGATTGCTGTTTTTTTTTTTTTTTTTTGCGGTACTGGGGATTGAACTCAGGACCCTGCGCTGGCCAGGCAAGCACTTACTCTACCGAGCTATCTCCCTGATCTCCCTGACCCTGAATTGGCTTTTCTGTATGTGTATGTATATGTATATATATATATAATTTTTTTTTCTTTTTGCTTCAAAAGTCTTGAATTAGCCAATGCTAGGTTTCCATCTTCTTTTTAATGGTTACCTTAACCATTCTATGTCTTTCCATTTCTGCTTAAACTTCCAAATCAGTCTGTTCTACAAAAATGTTGCCTGGATTTCTGGCTTTGTTTGCATTGAATCTCTCTCTGATCAATTGGGGAAGACTTAACTTCCCACAATATTGAGAAAATAAAAGCCTATACAGACTTTCTTTGTCTTTTTGAGACAGGGTCTCACAATGCAGTTCAGGCTTGAACTCACAACAATTCTCCTGCCTCAGCCTCCCAAGTTCCGGGATTACAGGCCTGTGCCACCATTCCCAGCTACACAGACATTGTATACACATACGTGCACACAGTCCTGTGTGTGTGTGTGTATGTATTTTATTCATAGCTGTGTTCTATAAAGTTCCATGAACACTGATTTAGTGAATATATTACTCCTTGGAGAAATTTAGAGTTGTTATTATGAGCCTTTTGTCATTACATTGTGTTATCTAATCAGTACATAACCTTGTTTTCTGTGTGACTCTTTAGTACACCTTATTTAACATAAATTTTTAGCAGATTGACTTTGAGCTCAAAGTAGAATGACAAATCCCTAGATGAAGCTTATCTAATGTGTGAAAAACACATGCAAGTCTTAACATGAAGAAAATTCATCGCTAAATTTTTTGTGCTCAGGGACACTATACCGCACATGAACACTTTGCTTGGGGGACAGTTTAAACACTGAAATCACCAACAAAGTGCACAGCATGTCAAAGGGGGGGTGCAACTAAATAGACATTTGTTTGTAGTGTGAGAGCAGAAGCTAGAACGTGGGGTAAAGCCTTGTTTGATCTTGGGAGGGAATGCTGAGCCTTGGGCAACTCGGGTTTTTACTGGTCTGCAGCGAAATGAGCATGAAGATTCCATCAACAGTGATTCTGCGGTTACAAATAAACTTAGCAAGTAGGTGTATCTACAAATACAGAATCCATGAATAATGAGGATTATGTGCATGTGTGTATAAAATGTCTGTAGATTTTTATTTTCTCAGTATTGTAAGGAAGTTAAGTCTTCCCCAATTGATCAGAGATTCAATGCAAACAAAGCCAGAAATCCAGGCAGCATTTTTGTGGAAGCTGACAGACTGTTTGGAAGTTTAAGCAGAAATGGAAAGACAGAATGGTTAAAGTAACCATTAAAAAGAAGTTGTAAGCCTAGCGTTGGCTAATTCTACAGTTTTGAAGCAAAAAAAAAAGTTAATGTAATCACAGCAGTGGGATTGACATCAAGATAGACACATAGATTAATGAAAAGAATGTTACTATTCATATCTGCCCCCAAAATACTTTTTCCCCCTAAGGAAACATGTTACTTTGGTTGTAACATGAATACTTTTCTTACTGAGATCTGTAAAGATCTCAGTATAGCTTTCAAAAATGAAAGTTCCTGAAACTCTTAAGATTGTGATTCCCGCCCCCTTGAATTAATTTGTCTTGTTGTCTAATGGCTAATTTTGTTACCTAGGCAAGTCCGGTCAGAAAACAAAGAAAAGAATGCAGTGATGTCTTTTACCGTTACAGATGAGCCTGTCTACATTGACTTGATTTTGTCGGAAAACAAAGAAGAAGTAAGTGGCTTGAAGGTTTTTTTTTTATTCCTTCAAGAAATGGCTTTGGATTTTATAACTTCATTTTTACTACCAAAATATTAGTATGAGGGAATAATGACAAATATGTAACCGAAAACCTTAGATTGCCGAAGAAGTTAAGTCGCTGTGATGGTTTCTTATAGGAGGAAAGGGAAACATTACATACACAGTAAATTTAGCAAACACACAGGGAAGGTGTTTAATCCCTGGCACCACCTGCTGTGCTGGTCCCGCCCCCAGGCACCTGGCCAGCCCACTGAGTTTTATTGGAGTTTTTTTTTTCTTTCCTTGTTTTCCAGAACCGGGGGTTTAACTCAGGCCCTTGAGCTTACCCGGCAAGCACTTATTCTACTGAGCCGTCTCCCTGGCCCCTGCCACTGAGTTTTAATGTTTTGGAAAAGTGTAGTTGAAGTTATACTGGTTTAAAAATCAGAAAACACTCATTTACGTATTAGCTATACTCCTGTGCTCACAAGCTTATGAAGTGAGAGGTTGGGTTTTGGTGAGAAGTAGTTTTAAAATTCTATAGAAGGAATCCAAACCTGTTTTTTCTTTCCTTTCTTTTTTTTTTTTTTTTTAAGTACATAGTCCTGCTATGTAGTCCAAGCTGGCCTTGAACTCACATTGTAACTTTGAACTCTCTTGCTTCAGCCTCTCAAGTGCAGGACTCACATATGTGCTGCCATTCCTGGCTTCGTATCTTTGTTTATTTTTTTATTTTTTGGCGGAACTGGGGATTGAACTCAGGCCCCTGCGCTTGCCAGGGAAGCGCTTATTCCACTGAGCCATCTCCCCAGCCCCCTTATCTTTAAATATACTAGTAAATACCTTTGAAATTTTTTTGTTGTTGTTGCTTTCACAATGCCATATTTTTCTTAAAGCTTTGTTTGTTGTCCTATCAGGCACTTATACCACTCAGCTATATCCCTGGCCCCAAACACTTTTTATATTTGTTTCTTCTGATGTAATAATAGTCACACTTTGACTTTTCTCATTAAATTTATCACTTAGAATAGAGAGAGCAACTTTTTATGTGTTCCATATTCATTTAAACTTTCTTTAAGAGGCCTTCAAAGTGCTGTGTAGATCCTTGGAATAGGAACCCAGCTGCAAGGGTGGTTGGTGCCTAGAAGAATCCAGACCAAGAGGTTCTAAGAACTGACAGGAAGAGGGAGGGGATGGACTTCTAGAATGCCAGTCCAGCCTCGGATAGTGTGCAGCAGCCTTGACTACTTGGAACTGTGGAGCAGGGCGGGTCTGTGTTGCCAGCCTCAGCACTTGGTAGCCACTTGGTTTATCTTACTTTGAAGCTCTGTTCTGAGTGCCAGTGTCATCTGTAGACATTCATTTAGAATTGTTCACTTTGTCTTTTTTTTTTCTCTTTTTGAGATAGGGTAGGGTCTTACTATGTAGTTCAGGCTGGCCTTGAGCTCACTGTGCAGCCCAGGCTGTCTTTGCAATAATCCTCCTGCCTCAGCCTCCCAAGTGCTGGGATTATGGGAAGATTCCCTTAGAACCCCCCACCCCCACCCCAGGATTGAACTCAGGCCCTTGTGCCTGCCAGGCAAGCACTTAACTCTACTGAGCTATCTCCCTGGCCCTCCCTAGAGTCTTGATATCAACATTACACTTGATATTTTGTCAGAGACATTTTTGATTTCTTGAAAGTTCTTTTTTCTTTTTTTTCTTTCTTTTTTTTTTTTTTTTTTT
>PVKA01044920.1:0-15865 GCA_004027165.1 Ctenomys sociabilis
TTCTTCCCTTTCCTTTCATCTTCTTCCTCACTATGTTTATTTCTTATTATTTTTATGTTCATCTGCTTAGAGAAATTAATATTTATCAAGCACTTAATCTTTTATACATAAAAAATAAAAAAATCTTTTGTACATGAATTAAATAATCATTTTTTCTTGGATTTGTAAAGACAAAAACATGCACACATTATGTATACCTGACTGTGTGAGTATCAAACAAATCTAATTATAGATTTATTATCCATTTATTTTTTAAAGAGTATATTTTTTAAACAGTATTAAAACAAAAAAGTTACAAATGATAAAGAGTTTCATTAAACAAAGTAATACGAATTTCACAGTATTTATTTTAATGCATAGTGTTGTCTTCCAACCAGCTATTCCTATTACCAGATATATGCATGTGTATTTGGAAGAAGAAAAAAAATGTATAAGAAATTAAGAAGAGAAAAAGTATCAACAATTGAGAAAAGGAGACTAAAAGTTTAAGCATTACCTGCTCCTGTCCACAGACCAGCAGAAATCCACAGTATAGCTGCCCAAACCATCCTGCTTACATACATAGATATGTCTCTTTCTCCACACTCTCCCGTCTTTCTCCTGAACTCAATAGCTCTTTAGTTTTAAAGAAGTTCATTCCCCTTTCCCAGTATTTATTTCACCCTTCAGATTCCATATTTATTTTCAGTTTCTCACACTAAGGAGACAATATAATGCTTGCACATGCAGGTCTGATTTATTTCATTTGAAAAGTATGTCTCTATTTGCATCCATTTACCAACAAAATACTCAGATTTATCCTTTTTGATAGCACAATAACACACCATTGTGCAAAAAGCACATCTTATTTATACATTCTTCAGTTTCTGGAAATCTGGCCTGCTTCCAGGATTTGGCTATGACAAATTGTGCCAGTATAAACATGGGTACACATATATTTCTGTGTTATAATGTTTTCAGTTCTTCAGTAACACTACCCAGCAGGGAACTAGGTGGCTTGAATGGGATTTTCAATCGTAGCTTTTTAAGGATGTGCCATACTGATTTCCATAGTGGTTGTACCAGTCTGTCCTCCCATAAATGGTGGAAAAATGTTTTTCTCCACAGCTCTCCAACATTTGTTTTTGGCTAACTTCTTGACGTTAGCCATTGTTTCTGGGGTAAGATGGAATCTCAGTGTTGTTTTAATTTGGATTTCTCAAATGATCAATGATGCTGAACATTTTTCATGTATTTATTTGCTATTTGTATTTCTACATCTGAAAGTATATATTCATCTCAGGTGCCCATTTTTGGATGTGGTTGTTTAATTTGAGGGACATGTCTTTTAAAAATTCTTTATATATTCTAGATTGAAGCTGTTTGTAGGAGGGACAGTCATCTATAATTTTTTTCCCAGTTTGTGAGTATTCCTTTTACTCTGTATAATTTTTTTTTATATAGTACTTGGAATAGAGCTCAGGACTCTGTGCTTACTTGCCAGGCATGTGCTTATTCTATTGAGCTGTCTCCCTGGCTCCCTACCTCCATTTCTCTAATGTACCTGCATTTTCTTCTAGATTTTGTGTTTTTGTTTTAATATTAAAATGTTTGATCCACTTTGACTTTAGTTGTGTATGGAGTGATAGGCATGGGTCTAGTTTTAGCCTTCAGCATATGGAAAGCCAGTTTTTCCAGGACTATTTGTTAAAAAGGCTATCTTTATTCCAGTGAACATGTTTGGTCCTTTTATCAAAGATAAGATGGTTGAATGTGTTTGCAGCTTTGGTCGCATCTTCTGATGTGTTCCACTGATCCTCAGGTCTGTCTATATTACAGTACCATGCTGATTTTATCAGTACCACAGTAGCTTTACAGTGTAATTTCAGGTCAGGGGATTGTAATACCTCCTGTCTTTCCTTTGTTTCCAAGGACTGTTTTTGATGTTCTGTGTCTCTTCTGGTTCCAAGTGAATTTGAGGAAAACTTTCTCCATCTCCCTGACGTACACTAATGGTAATTTAAACAGGATTGCATTGAATTTGTATAAAAATATTTGGAGTATAGCCATTTTTTACTATGTCGGTTTTCCTATTGAGGAGCATGTAATATCTTACCATTTTCTCAAGCCCTTTTCATTCACTTTTCTCAGTACCATAAGTTTCAGTGTATAAATCTTCTATAATCTCTTTGTGAGATTGATTCCTAAGTAATTTATTTTTTTTTAAATTTTTGGTTGTTATGAGAGGTGTGTTTTCTTGATTTTTCTCTTAGTACATTCACTGTGTACAAAAATGCTACTAAATTTTTGTTGTTTTCATATACTACTATATTACTGAATTCAGTGATTAAATCTACAAGAGGTCCTCTAGTAAAATACCATGTTTGGCACTTTTGAAGTTTCTAGTAATCACCCAAACTTGGCAGTTTTGGGACAGTGTTAAGGCATGTGTCAGTATGGTTTCTGTTATAGCGGAGCCAGGGAAAGATACACCAAAGCTCTCCCTACTAGTGGGCACAACTGCCCAATACTCAACAAAGCTTCAGTGTATGGTGGGAGTTGGCTGGATTCACCAGGGTCTCCTGGTAGTATTATAAGAATTTATATTTAAATTTATATAAGAATTTATAATACTAAATTCTTAAAATGTTGGATCATTGCCACACAATCTCCACACCAATATACTGTGGGCCAAGTGGTGCAGTTTTTCCGAGTTCTCTAGGCCACCTAGTCCACCTAAATTCTTATATGGATGGAGCAGGTTTCAGTAAAGCTCTACACCTGCATACTCTAGGTCTGCATTTTATAGCTCTACAGTAACCCAGGGGTCTGCTCAGGGTCCTCCTTAGTTCTTTAAAGTTCAGATCTGCACCAGCACAAGCTTCACACCTATGCACTGGGGACTAAGTGTCAGAGCTTACTCTATATGTCAGGGTCCTTTTAAAGTTCTTAAATTGCTCCAGGAAAGACCCGCACTTCGATGCATACTGGGCTCAAAGATTGAAGCTCTATAGTTCCAGAATGCTGCTCAGGGTCCTCCTAAATTCTTAAAAGTTTGGACCAGAACTAGCATAATCTCCATACCTTTGTGCTGGTGGCCAAGGGTCAGAGTTTACCAGTCTCATAGTGCCCAATAATACATTTTAATTCTTTCCACTTCTCTTCCCTTTGCCCTCTCTTTACTCATTTATTTTAAGTAGTTAGATATGATTATTTCCCCCTTATTCACATACAGTCATACCTGAAGAGATGATTTCCTTTTGTGTCATAACTGCCAGGAAGGATATATTAGTCAGTATGTATATGACAGTCACAATAGATAAAGCAGAAATCAGAGATCTGGGAAGCATCCGTGCAGGGTTTTTCACCTCTCCTAAGAAACACAAAAAAATTTGTCAGAGAAAGATATATTGTTTATATTTTAAGAGCTCCTTCTAATGAAAAGGAGAAAAATGTAATATTCCTTGTCCTTGTTCTTTCAATTTTCTGGGCTGATTCTGTTTTGGTTTAGGACAAATTTTCTTTACAAGCTTTCATTTTCCATGATATTTCATAAAAAAAATAAATTATATCAACATTGAAAAGTCCCACTAGTCATGTTTCAGAGAGAGACGTTTGTCTTTTCTGCTGATACATGGGTAGGACATAAGTTAGCAGAGGTGCTTTTCTGGTACTATAGACGTCATAAAATGTTTTCAGATGTGTGCTGAGTTGAGTGTATTGATGCTTCTGAGACTCAGTGTAAATCTTTATTTTTAAAGTAAATGTAAAATAACTCAGCAGATTAAAGAACCTGCAAGCAGATGTAGTGGCCCGGGGTTCGATCCCTGAGCCTGCTGTGCTGGCCCCCACCCTGCACACACTGAGATGACAATTGAGACTGGACATGGTGGTGTGCATCTGTAATCTCAGCACTTGGGAGGCTGTAAACAGGAGATGAGTCAGATCTAGTAGTGAGACCCTGAACACCCTGTAGACCCTTTCTTAAAATAAAAAAAAGTAAATGTAAAGAGTGCATAATGCTTCTTGGTCATCAATGCTCTCATCTTTTACATATGTACCAGGATGACAATAACTTTCTTTGGCTTACCCTTCCACAGGAAAATAGCCAGTCAGAACCATGCTTACAGATAAGACTTCTATGTAGGGTTACTGTCTCCTAACATATAAGAACCCAAATCTCTAAGCTTGATATAAATTTGTAAATGTGTTTCATGTAGCATTCATCTAACACAGTGATCCAGAGAATCCTGCACTCTCATCCTCTTTCTATTCCTGGGATTAATCTGTCCTGAAATAAACATAATCTCAAAATGTTGGTACTTCCTGATGCAAAGTTTTTTTCAGTTGTGTTTGGTAGTTAAGATATTTTTCTGAATCAGCAGGCATTCAAATTCTTCATAAAGAATTTGAGTAGTAGGTTGTTAAACATTGTTAAATGTTTAACAATACACAAAGATAACATTAATTGCAAGTTATTGGTACATACATTTAACACATTTCAGTTCCTCTATGCCTGCAATTTTATTTATCCAAATTAAGTTTCATACATGCATGTGCATATATGACTGTGGTATGATGTGCTTAGTTTTCATAAGATTATTAGAAATGAAATAGTTGGGTCAAATGGAACCTTTACTTTCACCTTTTGAGTAATTTCCATGTTGATTTTCATATTTGTTATGTCAGTTCACATCCCCCTCAGCAATGGAAAAGAGTTCCTTCCTCTCCACAGCCACACTAGCATTTGCTATTGGATGCTTTCTTGATGACAGTCATGCTTTTAGAAGTGATGGCTAATCTCGGTCTTGTTTTAATTTTTATTTTTGAATAACCAATATTGTTGAAGATTTTTCCATGTATTTTTTTACTTGTATTTCTTCATGTCAGAATTTTCTATCTATTTTACATGCCCAGTTTTTTTTTATTGGATCTTCAAGTTATGGGAGTCTCAGTGTGTTCAGTTTCCTTACATTTACTTCTTTATTGCTGTAATGTGATTAAGGCAGCTATGTTATGCTCAATCTAGTTTTTACCCTCCAACACGGGTTCATGACACTGACAACCAAAACTGCAGTTTAGTGATGAAGGACAATAAACACAATATTAGTCAGTGATGTCTTCAGAGAAAATCTCAAAAGAACAAGAGGAGAGTATTAAGAAAAGAATGAAAAATTTCTGTATCATGATAGTCACATATGTCAGTTTCTAATAGGTGAAGTAGGTTAAAAAAGTTGTTATGTATAAGTCTCTGAGGATGACTATCACGAAGGCCTCTGCTCAAGTCATGATTTGCCTGAGTTAGGTTAAATATAGTCTAATCATTAGAAGATTCAGATCTCAAGACATAAAGTCAGAATATATAGCAGTGTGCATGTTATTGGGGTACAGCTTCTCATCATAGACATAAAATCCCACACAAATTTAGACTGTAAAGGTAGTGATGTATAGCTGAGTGAACAGGGATTTATGAAAGCTCTCTGCCCATGCAGAAAAATTTATACTAAGCGTATAGGTTGCCAGCAGGGATTAAAGGAATTATCCTTTCAGCAGTACTTTCAGCCATAGTCCTTTTAGGTGTCTGCACGGACAGTAAGAATGCTTGATTGCTCACATAACATCAAGTGAGTTACAGGGCATCAAATATGGTGTTGATCTCCCATCTATGTCATTGTCCCCAACATTGTTATCTTGCCTGAACAACTGAAGTAAGCTATGAAGCCTTACCATGCTGTTTTTGATCTTGGTAATATTTTCTATAGTATTTCATTACCTGCTAAGTCCCATTACTAACATATTTTAACTTAGAATGGCAGCAATATTCCTTTGGAGAGCTGTCATAAGCACTGCATACATAGCCTCAATTTTCCATGGGATGCTGTTTCAAGATATTGACTTGTCATGCTGTCAATGCATGGTAAAAAACGTTCATTTTATAGATTGCACCATGATAACCTCAGAATATCTTACAGGACGAACAAAACACTTAGAGGAGTGACATCTAAAGGAGATATGGAAAATACATGCTCACATGTTGCAAGAAAGTGAGGCAATTGTAATGTTTAGGTAATCATATAATTGGGAAATACTTATAACTGTAACAATCACTGATAGAATCTGTCCTTGGATCTTAACTTTCTTCTCTAACCTGACTCTAAACACTGGTCTGTCTTATGTATTTTTCTCTTATCAGAAAAAAGGATGGGAGATACATACTGAATTTTGGTAAGATCTAGTGATCAGGATATCTATTTAGGCACAAAGGCTTTATCTGAGGTCACGAGTTAGGTGTTGATGTAAGGAATTAAAGGACACTGGTGCCATCTGCCTCAAAGTTCAGTGAGTGTATGGTGAATCTGAGGGACAGGCTTTGGCTTCTCCTTGTATGCTCTGCACCATCCAGAGCCTCAGGCCCCAAGATATCTTAGCCAGAGACCTGACTGAGACACCCCAGACAGACCTGCCTGGCAACTCCCCAGAGCCACTGCCCCCAAGCCAGCCTCAGGAGCGAGAACTTTTGATGACTCTCCTGGCACTTGATCCACCTACACCTGGCTTGGTGAGTGTGAGGGAGAGCTTCTGCGCCCCAGAGTGCTCCCCTAACCACGGACCCAAAAGAGAGGAACCACAGGAGCTACAGCAAAAGGGAACTGAACACAACAGATAGATCCAGGCCAGGCATAACTGGGTACTCTCAAACTTAATAGACTGGCACCTGAATCTCATTGCTAAGGCTATACCTGCATCAAAGCTCTACACCAAAGGTCAGAGGTCAGTACTATACAAAACAACAAAGACAAGGAGAAAAGTGCAAACTCAGGTCTTGAGTCTACCAATAAGTGCAGAGAACATTAGATCAGCTGAAATGAATGAACTAACAAGATGGGAAGCAAAGGAGCAACAGCAGAAAGGTATAGAGGAACTCAGACAAGAATTAATGCCTGAAATAAAAAAAGAAATATTTGACTACATAGCATCTGAAATAATCAAATTGAGAAACATCAGGGCAAAACCCAATGCTCACTCAGAACAAGTGCAGAGAACACTATTCCAGCTGAAATGTATGAACTAACAGCGTTGGAAGAAAGAAACAACAGCAGAAAGGTCATGAGGAACTCAAAGCAGAAATAATTTCTGAAATCAGTAAGAATTCTTTGAAATCATACCATCTGAAATACAGAAACAATTCCAGAAATATACAGAGAAAATGCAATTTGGAAGAAACTCTGTAGAAAAAGAATAGCTACCTCTAAAGAAGACATGGATTAAAAAAATTAGAGGAGATCAGGAATATGACTGAATCCTGGAATATAAGCCATACAGAAAAGAAACAGAATGCATGAAGCAGAGTCAAAGAGATATAGAGGAATTAAAAATATCAATCAGGAGTCTACAAAATCATTTGAGTGAAAGTGAAGACAGACTTTCAGATCTTGAAGACGGTGGTGTAGCTAGTGAAAAGGTGAGAAAGGATCTCTTAAAAACAACAAGAATGCAGGAAAAAACAATCCATCACCCTCAAGATGGGGCCAGGATGAACAATGTGAGATTAGTTGGCATCAGTGAGAATGAAGGAGTCAATACAAATGATATAAAAACTATATGGGCAGAAGTAATCACAGAAAACTTCCCAAATATGAGGAAACAAAATGGTATTCAGGTAACCAAAGCATATAGAATACTAAATAACTTCAACCCAAGTAAAAACACACCAAGACATATAATAGTCAAGATCTCAGAAATCCAACACAATAATAATATACTGAAAGCTGCTAGAGAGAAGAAGCAGATCACAATCAAAGGGAAACTGATCAGAATGACAACTGACTTCTCTACACAGGCCATGAAGGCAAGGAGAGCATGGAGCAGAGTTCTTCCACTCTTGTGTGAAAAAAATTCCAGTTTAGACTATTATACCTTGCAAAACTCTCCTTCAAGTTTGATGGAGAAGTGAAATACTTCCATGACAAAGAACAACTAAAGAATCTAATGATGACAAAGCCATCCCTACACAGGCTACCAAGGGATGTTCTCGAGAGAGACCACAGTAACCAGAACTCCATGAATGAGAATGGAAGGAATCCACTAAACAGGACATACAATTAAATACAGGATACAAAGGAGTAAGCAACAGCAGGTAAATATGACAAACATAAATCAACACATTTCAATTGTAACCGTCAATCTAAATGGACTCAGTTCATGAATTAAGAGAAATAAACTGGCACAGTGGATTAGGAAACAAAATCCAACAATACGCTATATACAAGAAACACACTTAACTCAAAATGATATGCATAGACTCAAAGTCAAAGGATAGAAAACAATACTACATGCCCCAGTACCTCAGAAAAAAGCAGGAGTAGCAATTCTGTTCTCAGACAGTCTCAACTTCAAACCAAGAAGGATTAAACAACACAACGAAGGCCACTATATATTGGTTAGGGGAAAAATTCAAGAGCAAGAGGTAACACTCATAAATATTTCTGCACCAAACATAGGACCACCCAATTATATAAGAAAAGTCTTAATAGATGTGAAAAACCTAATATCTAAGACCACAATCTTAAAAGGAGACCTTAATACCACCTTATCTCCAAAAGATAGGTCAAGCAGAAAAAAATTAGCACAGAAGTAGCAGAACTAAACCAGAGCTTGGAACAAATGAACCTGGTGAATCTATATAGAGTGTTCCAGCCAACCACAGCCTAATACACATTTTTTTTTTCAGCTGCACATGGGTCATTTTCCAAAATAGATCACATAGTAATCCAGAAGTCTTGCTTAAGTATATGCAAGAAAACAAATTATCGTATGCATATTATCTGATCACAGTGTAATGAAACTGGAAATAAACAACAAAATAAACCAGAAAAGCCCTCTAAATACATAGAAATTCAACAACACCCTACTCATCAATCAATGGGTCACAGATGGAATTAAACAAGAAATTCAACAATATCTACACTTTAATGAAAATTCAAGCACAACTTACTGGGATCTATGGGATGTGGTTCTTAGAAAGGAGTTCTTAGAGGGAAAATCTAAGCTATGAATTCACACATTAGGAAAACAGAATGGAAATAAATAAACACCCTAATGTTCACCTTCGACATCTTGAAAAAGAAGAGCAAATGAAATGGAGAGCGCAAAGATGGGAAGAAATCATAAAGATTACAGCAGAAATTAATTAAATTGAGATGAAGAAAAGAGTTCACAGAATCCACAGTCAAAAAGTTGGTTCTTTGAAAGACTAAATAAAGTTAATAAGCCTCTAGCCAACCTCATTAAAGAGAGGAAAGAAAAAATTCAAATACCAGCAATAAGAAATGAAAGGGATGAAATCTTCACAGACCCAGTGGAAAGTCAGAAGATTGTCTATAGCTACTCTTAGTATCTTTATGCTCACAGAATAGAAGACACAAATGTAATGGACAGATTCCTAGAAAGGAAATTACCAAATTGCCAAGACTGAACCAAGTAGATATAACAACTCTCAATAAGCCAATAACAGCTAATGAAATATGAAACATAATAAAAAGCCTGTCGACAAAGAAAAGCCCAGGTCCTGAATTCTACTAGAAATTATAGAAGATATAATCCCTATTCCTCAAACTCTTCAATGAAATGGAAATGGAAGCAGTCCTTTCAAAATCATTTTTGGAGGCATTATACCGATTCCAAAACCAGGGAAAGTCACAACTAAAAATGAGAACTACAGGTCAATCACTCTAATGAACATAGATACAAAAATACTCAATAAAATCTTAGCAAATAGAATACAGCAAATCATCAAGAAGATCATACACCATGACCAGGTAGGATTCATCCCAGGGATGCAAGGATGCTTTAATATTCAAAAATCTGTAAATGTGATACACTATATTAATAGACCGAAATCTAAAAACCACTTGATCATCTGAATTGATGCAGCAAAAGCTTTTGACAGAGTCGAGCACTCATTCATGTTCAAAGTCCTACAGAAAATTGGAATAAATAGACTCTACTTTAACTTGATAAAAGCCATCTACAACAACCCAAAAGCTAATATAATCCTAAATGGGGAATAACTGAGAAACTTTACTCTTAAATCAGGTACAAGATGAGGATGTCCTCTAACATCCCTCCTATTCAATTTCATTTTGGAATCATTAACAACAACCATTAAAAAGGAGGGAGAAACAAAGGGAATAAAAATAGGTAAAGAAGAAGTTAAATTATCACTATTTGCAAATGACATGGTACTTTACTTGGAAGACCCAAAATATAACACCAAGAACCTACTAGAACTGATACAGATATTCAGTAGCATATCAGAATACAAAGTCAATACTCAAAAGGCAATAGCCTTTTTCTCTACACAGATAACAAGCACACTGAAAGGGAAACAATAGAAACAATACCTTTTACAATAGCATCACAGAAAATGAAATGCATTGGAATTCACTTAATCAAGGAAGTGAAAGATCTTTTCACGGAAAATTACACCCCCGTAAGAAAAGAGATTATAGAGGATTTCAGAAAATGGAAAGATATTCCATGCTCCTGGATAGGAAGAACCAACATCATGAAGATGGCCATACTCCCAAAATTGCTGGACAGATTTAATGCAATCCCTCCCAGCAAGATACCTCCCAGAACTAGGGAAATCATTAGTAAAATTTATTTGTAACCAGAAAAGACCTAGAATAGCAAAAACAGTCTTGGCCACTAAAGACAAGATAGGAGGCATCACCTTTCCTGATTTGAAATTATGCTACAAAGCCAATGTGATAAACTCAACATGGCATTGGTAATGAAATAGACCTGAGGATCAATGGAATAGATTACAAGATGCAGAGGCATTTACGAACACATTGAGCCATCTCATCTTTGACAAAGGGGTCAAACATGCTTAATGGAAGAAAGATAGCCTCTTTAACAAATGGTGCTGGAAAACCTGGCTTTCTGCATGCCAAAAACTAAAACCTGAACCAGGTCTATCATGCACTAAGCTAAAGTCAAAATGGATTAAAGATATAAATATTAAAACAGAAACACACTCAGTCTCCAGGAAGAGAAAGCAGGAGGAACTCTTGAATTCATAGGGGTAGGTAAAGAGTTCATGAAGAAACATGTATTTGCATGGGAAACACTTGAAAGAATCAACAACTGGGATCAACTCTTCTTGAGGAGTTTCTGCACGTCAAAAAAATTGTCAACAAAGTGAAAAGATAACACACAAATTTTGAAAAAGTCCTAACAAGCAATCAAAGAAAGGTCTGCTGTCTAGAAGACATAACAGGGCCCTAAAATTTAAAGACCCACTCCTGAAATGGGCATCTGTGATGAATACACTCTTCTCAGAGGAGGAATATAAAGAAATGAATAAATATATGAAAAAATGCTCCACATTGCTAGCCCTCCATGCAATGCAAATAAAAACAACACTGAGATACCATCTCGCTCCAGAAGGAATGCCTATCATAAGGAAAGGGAAGTGGGAACACTTCTCCACTGCTTTTGGAAATGTAGAGTGATACAAGCATTGTGGAGATTAGTGTGGAGATTCCTCAAAAGTGTAGGACTGTAAATCTCATTGAAGCCAGCTATCCCCCTACTGGAAATTTTCCCAGAGGAACTGCAAACATCATATCATGGAGATATATGTGTACCTATGTTTATAGCAGCACAATTTGTGATAGCAAAATCTTGGAAACAACTAAGATGTCTGTCACATGAGGAATGGTTAAAAAAATGTGGTATTTCTATAGAAGTAATAATGGAGTATTACTCAGCTATAAAGAATGATAATCTTGAAGCATTTATATTGAAATGGATGCCACTTGAACATATATTCATAAGTGAAATAAACTAGAAACACATGTGCAAATATCATATAGTCTCCCAGTATAAGAAGTCAAAGAAAAGATACAAATAGGAATGTACAACAACAACTAAAAAGAATTTAGTCAGATAGTTAGGGCAAACTTAATGGCATATGCTGCAGAGTACTAATCAGCTTTTCTTCTGGATGGTTATCAACCTAACTGCACACATCAAAGTTGGAGAAGTAGAAGAGCTGCAAGGCCAGCCAACATTTTGGCCCTAGCCTTTCTATGTCAGCGAAGACTCAGGACATAGGAGAACCTGTGCTGTAACCTTGTGAAAATCAGTTGTGCCCCAAATTTTCTGATCAAGGAGATTATGGAGCCACAGAGGAAAGAGATTGATGATGTATAGTGTGCTTGGGGAGAGTCACATGGAGAGAAAACTTTCTCTCAGTCTCTCATAGAGAGCTACATGAATGACACAGACAGAGGATCTACAGAATATGGTACAGGATTACAAAATAAACCCTGAGGGGACTTCACTGACCTCATGAGAAACAAAAGCTCCATCTTTTGTTATAGAAGTCTTGCTCTATCTTGGTCATAACCATCCATCAGAAAAGTATAAAAATGAATATATAACGTGGGGCCATGATAATGGGTTGAGCTGTGGCTTGCTATAGTCAACACCTTCTTCAGGTAACTCACTATTATAGTGGAATACTGGACTGTGTTGGATTGTGTCGCCGAGTTCAGGCACCTAAATTGGCTTAATGACAATGGAGTGCCCATCTTTGACAGATCTAGACAAAAAAATGGGTATACAAAGGAAGAATCATGATGTGTGTGCATAAACAGTACAGTTAGGATAAATATGCAATGCTTCTGTATAATTATATGAGAAACAAGATTTGCACTAATAGTGGTTGGAGAAAATACTGTGTCGGCTTCTAGTAATGTGGAGAACCACTTGGAAAATAACAAGGTAGAAAGTATTATTTATTGAATCTGTGATATAATTCAGCTATAAATAATAAGGTAAGTAAACAGCTACACTCTATGAATTCACTGATTACAGACATCTGCTATAATAATGTCAGTAAGTATAATATCATGCACCTTGAACGATACCAAAACATTACGAAAAGTTTGCAATACATTAATTTATCGAATCTGTCCTATTAATTTTTCTTAAAACAGTGTCATTGCTATTTGTTCTTCAATAAAATAAAATGAATAAATAAAAACAAAATAAGCTAGATCCAGAAGTATACTACATATTTTCTCTAAAATGAGAAGCATATTAATAAAGAAGTAATGAGAAGTATACTTTTGGTGATGCAGAGAAGAATCGGAGGAAGAAAGAGGAGGTGATAGGTTTACAAAGGAATACTGTTTGTTAAATGCACACTACAGCCAATTCCCAAAATATATCTCATTGTTTTTCAACACTAATATACATTAATAAAATTTTTCCTTTGTATTTATTTGCAGGACTGGGGATTGAACTCAGGCCCTTGCCCTTACCAGGGAAGAGCTTATTCTACTGAGCCATCTCCCAGGCCGTGATATTTCCTTTTGTAAAAATTACTTTGCCAGTTAACTGTTTTGGCAAAATTTAAAAAGGATTTTTTAAAGGGTATATTCTTGCCTTTTTTTTTTTTTTATTGTACATGGGATCGATGTCAGGACCTTGTGCTTGCCAAGCAAACACTTATTCTACTGAGCTATCTCTTTTGTCCCCAAAAGGGAGTATTCTTAAACAAGATTTAATGGCTAATTAAAAAAGAGAAATAGACCATGAAAAATATCTAGAGAAGTTGTTTTCATGTGGCATTTGTGAAATTCTAGTTTAATGTTAGAATATTAGAGAATTAGAGAAAGCAAGATATTTATAATCATTGAAGAACATATTTTGAAAGATTAGCATATACTATTCACTCTTCATAATGCAAGTCCCCACAAGGCATGCAAAATAAACTATGAAGAATCCTATAAAATAAGACAAAACCTTCATTGTGATCTGTGAAAAATGAAAATTACATAAAATTTGTATGAGAAAAAAAATTCCCTCCTTCTGTAAGGCTCCATTTACTAATGATTTGTCCTGTCTTTATTCTTTGTAGAAAATTGAAAACACTCTTCTCTTGCACTTTTTAAAAAATATATTTAATAGAGCGTCTACAGGGTGTCACTATGCAGATTGGACTTTCAGTGATTCTCCCGTTTTCAGGCCTCCAAAGCACTAGGATTTCAGGTACACATCACCACAACCAGTCTCGGTTGCCCCCTCAAGATGCCCCAGTGGAGGAGCTGGTGTGGTACACTTGCATTCTCTTGCCCTTTTGAGGGGTTTATAGCTTGATGTTTCTCCTATTCCAGTAATCTTTCTAGAATGTGCGTAACAGTCCTTTCCTTACTATTCTTAGTCTTTTTTATGTGTTCCCATAAAGCTTTTTCTAATTACTGTAACACAAACTAGAACTCCAAAAAAACACCTGTCTCTCTGAGATTTTTTGTTCTTCCATTCTTTTATTTCCTGTCATATGTTTAGCATTTACCAAATACATATACATTTATATAGTAATTTAATATAAATATTTATATACACACATATATGTATAACTTGATAACTTATAGATAATAAGTTTTGCAGTTTCAATTTATTTTTTACTTATTTTCATTTCTTTTTTTTCATTGGGGAACACAGTTCAGAGAGCACGTGTTTTTGTCTATTACATTTTCATTGCAGTAATTTCATTTTTGAAAGCAATACCTTATTTTAGTAGGTACCAACAATACTATGTATATGAATGAATGAATGATTGAGTGAACGAATGTGTATATGACTAAGGATAATCTGTTTTCAAATTCCGTACTCACTGGCTCTCAGAAAAATGACTGTATACATGATCAAAATTTACTCTGACAGATAAGGCAAAGTGAATGGCATATGCTGCAGGATACTAATCAGCTTTTCTTCTGGATGGTTAACAACCTAAGTTCACAGATCAAAATTGGAGAAACAGAAGAGCCACAAGGCCAGCCAACATTTTGGCCCTAGCCTTTGAAGGTCAGCAAAGACTCAGAACATAGGAGAACCTGTACTGTAACATCATGAAACTCAGTTGGGCTCCAAATTTTCTGAACAAGGAGAATATGGAGCCACAGAGGAAAGAGATCAAAGTTTTGTAATATGCCTGGGGAGAGTCACATGGAGAGAAAACTTTCTCTCAGGCTCTCACAGAGAGCAAACTGGTCAAGCATTGGCCGTGACTCATCCACATGGATGACACAGACAAAGGATCTACAGAATAAGGTACAGGACTACAAGATAAACCCGGAGGGGACGTCACTGACCTCATAAGAAACATAAAGTACATGTGTTGGTATATAAGTCTTGCTATATCTAGGTCTTAATCATCCAGCAGAAAAGTACAAAAATGAAGTATACACCATGGGGCCATAATAATAAGTTGAGCTATAAATGGCTATGGTCAACAACTTCTTCAGATAACTCACTATTGTTGTAGAATGCTGGACTGTGTTGGATTGTATTGTTGAGTTCAAGCACCTAAGTTAGTTGAATGATAATGGAGTGCCCATCTCTGACAGCTGTAGAGCAAGGAAGGGGTATAGAATGGAAGAATCATGATGTGTGTGTATGGACAGTACAGCTGGAATTGATAACTCTGTGCTTCTACCTAATTCTACGAGGGGCAAGAATTGCACTAATGGTGGTTGGACAGGATATTATGTTGGCTTCTAGTACTATGGACAACCGCTAGGAAAATAACAAGGTAGAAAGTATTAATCATTGAATCTTTGATGTAATTCAGGTATAAAAAATAAGATACGCAAACAGCTACAGTCTCATAATTTACTGATAAGAGACATACAGTATAATAATGTCTGTAAGTATGATATCATGTATACACCTTTTATGATACCAAAACATTAGGAAAACAGTTTGCAATGTATTAATTTATGAAATACATCTTGTCAACGTATCTTAAAATTGTCTCATCGATATTTGTACTTCAATAAAAGAAAAGTAAAACAAACAAACAAACAAA
>PVKA01044921.1:0-15862 GCA_004027165.1 Ctenomys sociabilis
CCCTGTATTTTCTCTTGCTATGCAAAAGCTTTTTTTTTTATTTATTTTTTTTGTCTTTTTGAGACAGGGTCTCACTATGCAGTTCAGGCTGGCCTTAAGCTCACTTTGTAGCTTAGGCTAGTCTCGAACTCACAACAATCCTGCCTCAGCCTCCCAAGTGCTGAGATTATAGGCATGTGCCATGACACCCAGCCAAAATTTATTTTTATATTTTACTTTTATTTTTCAGAATAAGGGATTGAACTCAGGTCCTTGCACTTGCCAGGGAGGCACTTATCCCACTGAGCCATCTGCGAAAGCTTTTTAATTAAAGGAGATCTCAGTAGATTGTGATAGTTCCTGTGTGATTGGGTTTTTTTTCATAAGGTCTTTGCCTACAATGTCTTCAAGAGTTTTACCTATTCCATTTTCCAGAAGACTTAATGTTTCTTTATTAAAGAGGCTATATTTCTTCTAGTGAATGTGTTTGGAATCTTTGTTAAAAGTGGCTAAGTATTTTCTGATCTGTTCTATTTACCTTCTGGTCTTTTTTTGCCAGTACCATGCTATTTTTATCACAGTATCTTTGTAGTATAATTTCAGGTCAGGGATTCTGATGCTCCCTAGACCAGGAGATTCTTAAGCTCAGCTTTTTTATACCCCACAGTGGGACATCAGCCAAGATCCACCAAAGCACAAAGACTCTGGGGCCCTGACCCTGGGATTGCTCTTCCAGCCTGAGGGACTGACCAGTGTTCTCGAGCTGGGTCCAGAGGCTGACCAGCCTGAGGTAAGGAACCCCAGCATGTACAAGAGAATGAGGGTTGGATGGTCCTCATGATGCCCAGAGTGAGGCTTATCAGGTTTCTGAAACACTCTCTCCCCTCCTCTTTCTTTTCTTCCTCCCTCCCATCCTCCTTTTTTTTTCTTCCTCTTCTCCCTTCCTTCCCTCCCTTCCCTTCTTTGTCTTTTCTTCTCTCCCTCCCTCCTTTTTTCTTTCCCTCCCTCCCTACTTCCCTCCTCCTGCCCTTCTTCTCTTTGTGTCGGAGACGGGGTCTCACTGTGTAATCCAGGCTGACCTCAAATCATGGCTAAGCTACCACCTCAGCCTCCAGAGTGCTGGGATTACAGGCATGTGCCACCATGCTCAGCTAGACTTTTTCTAATCCCTTCTACCCTCACTTGCTTCTCCTCAGGCTTCTGATTTCCGCCAGTTTTGGGGATCCCGCTCAGAACTTCGGCGCTTCCAGGACGGAGCTATTCGGGAAGCTGTGGTTTGGGAGGCATCCTCTCTATACCAGAAGCGTCTTATCTCCCATCAGGTGGTCACCCACCTCCTGGCACTGTGAGTGTTAGCATCTGCATGCCTGGAAGCAGCCATGGCCTGGGGGGTCTTAAAATAGAAGAATGGCTGTTGGGGGATTAAAAAAAAAAGAATGTCTGTTGGTGTTAGCAGTTTATCTGTTGGTACATAGCCCCTGATGCTCCCACTGTGTTCACATTGCTTCTTCAGCCATGCTGACATTCCAGAGACCTGTGTCCACTATGTAGGGGGCTTCCTGGATGCACTGATCCAAGGCCCAAAGGAGGTAAGGGCCTTGGGGTCTGACCTGTGTCTTGTGAAGAGAGTGGCAAAACTATAAAAGGTATCCCTCCCACGTTTGCCAGGTTGTGTTTCCTGGCATGACCAGCAGGGGGAGTGCTGGCTGTACTGTAGCCCAAGCCAAGATAGGATCCAGGTGGTACTGTGGGAAAGTGGGGTCCAGCTTCTTATCTTTTTATTCCCCCACAGACCTCTAGCACAGGAGAGGAGGCCCTCGCAATGGCAGTGCGTTGCTATGATGATCTGAGCCGTCTGTTGTGGGGGCTGGAGGGCCTTCCTCTGAGTGTATCTGCTGTTCAGGGAGCCCACCCAGTGCTGCGCTATACAGAGGTATGAGACGAGGAAGCCCTTCTGCTCTGCTCCAGTGTCTTCCACTTCCTGCCTGACCACTCAATACTAGGTCCCTTCTTCAACCCCCTTACTCCACAGGTGTTCCCGCCAACCCCAGTCCGACCTGCCTACTCCTTTCATGAGCACCTCCGAGAGCGGGCCTTGCTATTACCTCGGTCTGATAAGCCTTGCCCAGCATATATAGAGCCCATGACTGGTAAGAGGCTGTCAGTAGCAAGTGATGGGGTAGCTCTATTCCAGGCTGCAGCATGAGACCTCTTACTCTCTTTCCTCAGTGGTTTGTCACCTGGAGGGCAGTGGTCATTGGCCTCAAGATGCTGAGGCAGTGCGGCGGGTGAGAGCTGCCTTCCAGCTGCGCCTGGCAGAGCTGCTGACACAGCAGCATGGACTGCAGTGCTGTCCCACTGCCACACACACTGATGTCCTCAAGGTCAGACTGGTGCAGGGCAGGGATCCCAAGAAGTGGGCTCTGGAGATGTTAGGGTGCACATTAAGAGACCCTTGGGCACTGGGCAGGGGTGCCACCCTGGGTCCCGGCTTGATGTTCACTTTCACCCCTTGCTCTATTCCAATAGGATGGGTTTGTGTTCCGGATCCGTGTGGCCTATCAGCGAGAGCCACAGATCCTGAGGGAGGTGCAGAGCCCAGAGGGGATGATCTCTTTGAGGGACACACCTGCTTCCCTCCATCTAGAGAGAGACACCAAGCACTTGCCCCTGCTCACCAGTGCCCTACACGGGTATGTCTTTTCCTGCTTCTGTACTGTTTCACCTGGCTGGCAGTTTCTCTGGGAAGTCAGGTGATATAACAGGGATGTAAGTTGTAGAATCATGTCCTGCCACTTGCAGCAGGTTTTTTCCCAGACCTTATTTTTCTTATATGTAAGGTGGACTTTTTAGGATGTTTATTGGGAAAATGTACATAATGCATTAGCATAGAAGCCAGTATTGGGTAAGAGTTGAACAAATATTAGCAGTGAGGCTGACACAGATCGTTGGCCCTGAGTGTCTAAATATCACTGCTGTTCTTACACCCCCAGACTCCAGCAGCAGCATCCAGCCTTCTCCGGTGTAGCTCGGCTGGCCAAGCGGTGGGTGCGCGCCCAGCTTCTGGGTGAAGGGTTCACTGATGAATGCCTGGATCTGGTGACTGCTGCCCTTTTCCTGCACCCTGAGCCCTTTACCCCTCCCAGGTGATTCCCTACACTTCTCCCCAAGCAAGAATTCTTGGAGACCGGCTTCCATCCTTCATGGTATAGCCTCAGTCCAAATGGGAGTGGGCCGCTGAAGAAGTGATAAAGGCTGTTTTTAGATGCTGTGCCTTCCACAAGCCATACTAAAGCGTGTGGTCCCCTAGATTATGGGAAAATCCTGGGAGGTGGTGTGGCAGGGCCCCAGACTCATTCTCCTTCCACTCAGCTCCCCCCAGGCTGGCTTCCTTCGGTTCCTTTCTCTCATATCAACCTTTGATTGGAAGAATAATCCCCTCATTGTCAACCTCAACAATGAGCTCACTGGTAGGTGGCAGGAGTGGGGTCTGACTGCTGGAAGAAGTACCCCATATGGATTACAGACTAGGCAGGCAAGATTTTCTGTGTATCTGTTAGGTTTTCTCTATGCCTGCCCTGTCCCAGGTTTCTAAGCTGACTCAGGTTAGGGAGTTGTGAAGAGGGAGAGACCTGGTTCAAGCCTGGCTGTTGCAAGTCGTTTTCCCATGTGGTGGTGAGAGACAGACTGGTCAGGTGGTAAGCAGACTACCTGAGGGGATGTGGAGGGGGATCCTGGACACCAGGTGAGAAGTCTTACATGGGGACCAGAGCAAGGAAGTATAAACTGGTAGCCTACACTTACTGAGGGTGGGGATGGCAATTTCCAGTTGTAATCTGAGGAGTTGTGAGTCTCAAAAGAGAGGAGTGTCAGATTCCTAATTCTCCAGGTATGGGAGAATTAGGGTAAGAGGGGGCCAGGAGCAGGCCTCAGCTTGTGCAGGCCCAGAAACCAGCTTGGGGGTGCCAGGCAGTGGAAAATTCTGCCTCTGGGCTGAGAAGAGATTAACATCCCCCAGCTAAAACAAAGGCAGTGTCTCCCTCTTCACCTTTGCTCCTTGGGGAAGGGATATTGGAAAATCCCTATGCTGGGCAGCTGCTGAGTGCACAGTAGTAGAACTTGAGGCAGTAAGAGTGTCTTCTGGGGAGGGATCAGCTGACCCAGGGACGTGTCTTGTCTCCAGCGGAGGAGCAGGTGGAAATCCGCAGTGGTTTTCTGGCAGACCGGACACGACTTCCTGTTATGGTCCTCGTGACTCCTCAGGACTGCAAAAGCTCTGTGTGGACACAGGATGGACCTTCAGCCCAGGTGCAGCCCCCTATTCACCTCCAAATTTGATTTTTCTGTCCCAAGAAGAAAGTGGCCCCCCCCCCAAAAAAAAAAAGAAAAAGAGCCGGGCGTGGTGGCGCATGCTTGTAATCCCAGCACTTGGGAGGCTGAGGCAGGAGGATTGTTGTGAGTTCGAGACCAGCCTGAGCTACAAAGTGAGCTTAAGGCCAGCCTGAACTGCATAGTGAGACCCTGTCTCAAAAAGACAAAAAAAAAAAAAAAGAAAGTGGCCCAGCTTAAATGAGAAACTAATGGTCAATTCTTGTCTGATGTTTATACCTCCCAGATTCTCCAGCAGCTTGTGGTCCTAGCAGCTGAGGCTCTGCCAATCCTGGAGAAGCAGCTGATGGATCCCCAGGGACCTGGAGACATCAGAGTAAGTACCAGATCCACAGTAACTGGAAGAGCTGTCAGGCTTCTTTGAACACATTTGGGGGTCCTTGTTTACTGAGATTGGCAGTGGTGGAGCCTAGAGGCCTGGTTCTTCTAGTCTCTGGTCTGCCTGCTTTTCTGAGTTTCTTAGTGTTGTTTTCTGGAGTACACACAAGCCTGTAATGGATGGCCAGACATGGGAAGCAGGGAAGAAGCAGGGTGGCTATGTAGAAGGGTGCGCAGATAACCTCTTTCTGCCTCTTCCTTAGACAGTGTTCCGGCCACCCTTGGACATATACGATGTGCTGATCCGCCTGTCTCCCCGCCACATTCCCCGGCACCGCCAGGCTGTGGACTGCCCAGCTGCCTCCTTCTGCCGCGGCCAGCTCAAGGAGCCACGGCCATCATCACTGATGCCAGTATTGGGATATGATCCTCCTCAGCTCTATCTAGCACAACTCAGGGTGTGTCCTCAAGGGTTGGTTGAGGTGGGAAAGGGACTTTCCAGGTGGAACGGACTTTCCAGGTGGAACAAGTGCCCACCTGTGATTTTGCCTCTCTTCTCCCTTTTTAGGAGGCCTTTGGGGATCTGGCCCTTTTCTTCTATGACCAGCATGGCGGAGAGGTGATCGGTGTACTCTGGAGGCCCACCAGCTTCCAGCCCCAGCCCTTCAAGGTATGCTAGACAGTACAGCCCTGTGTACCTGAGTTTGTATGTGGTGCCCTGTGGGCATTTGTGTCTGTGTATAGTATGCTCAGTGATGACTCTGGGTCAGCATGGACTGAGGGCTTGTGTGTGTTTCTCCACCGCATTGACTGCCCCCAGCCTGATGTCTCTGGGCATGCCTCTGTGACATTTCAACCCACATTTCTTCTCTGATTCCTCCAGGCTTCCAGCACAAAAGGGCACATGGTGGTATCTCAGGGTGAGGAGATGGTGATGGTGCCCAATGTAGAAGCAATCTTGGAGGACTTTGCTGTGTTGGGTGAAGGCCTGGTGCAGGCCGTGGAGGCCCAAAGTGAAAGGTGGACTGTGTGATCCCAGCTTCAGAGCAAGCTACTGACAGACCTCAGGAGAAAGGTGTCATTGCATATGGACCCTCGATAATGGTACTGATGGCTTGAACATACTGAAGCATCCACAGAGAAAATCCTGTACCGATTTTCTGACTGCTGCTTCAGCACTGAGGCAGGGCTATGGTGTCCTATCGAGTACCCTCAGCCTGATCTCCTGGATAGCCAAAAGAAGACTAGGATCCAGCCTAGAGGAACGGAATCCAAGAGATCTGTTGCCCGAATCCTGGGCCTCCCCCCCGCCCCCAAGGCTTCTCTGAGAAGCACTTAGAGAAGAGGGTATGTGCCTGGGTTGGAGGCTTTATCTCTATCCCAGTGGGACATATGTGCAGATTTCATTGTGCCCTTCACTGTAGCATCAGGCCTTCGGTTGGGACCCAGAGGAGTTCTCTCTGAGGTCATAGCACTAGCACTGAGTAATAGGAAGGGGGCTATGTGTCTAAATAGATCACATTGAAAGGATACAATGCCTCCTGTGTTGGTGCCACTGCTTCCCAGGGTGGCGCCTGGAAAAGGTCAGAGATAGGAAAGAGCTGGGTGGGATAAAGGGTCAGGTGGTCCCCTAACCAAGAAGGGATATAGAAGGCATCAGGTGCTACCCACAGCCAGTCAAGTGTCTGAGACTGTTCATTGTCATTCATCATTTTTCTGTCACCCCCGCAGCTGCCTGTTCAAGTCAGACGGCTCTGCACTAGGAGATGCAGAGATCAGGACCCAATACTTGCTCTCCAGGAGCTCCAGAGCCTCAGGGGACAGGGGAACATCCCTTTTCTGGCAGCCACTCCCAGCTTCAGTTTCCTGTAATCATGGTAGTTTTTCCCGACTCAGCTCAAATAGTGCCCCTCCTAAGCTATGCCTTCACCTCTAGCCTGAGGTGCCCTTTCCCTCCTGTGAACTGAGAGCAGTTATTCCCTGTTGAGTTCACTTGGCAGGTTTCCACAGCGGTGTGGACCTTTCTTGAGCCCTCATTTAAATTAAAAGACTTACTGTATATTCTTGATTTGCCTTCCTTTTTCATGTAGTTTTAAACTATAAGGTCTATAAGGGCATGGAACATGTTTTGAACACATTTCTTAGCTTTTATGGCACTTAGTATGAAGCTTTGCTCAGGTAGGACGTGTACAGCCCAAGCAGATGAAGGCCACAAGGAAATAGGAATCACTTATGAGCTCTGTAGAGTAGGTAGGGTGTAAGTGGAAGAGAAAGCATGAGAAGCAAACGACTTGTTTAATTAATACCTAATAGAGTAGAGGTGCAGACCTGAGTGCCAACATGAAATGAGCTGTGGCCCTGCCAGTTCGCCATGTGGACCTGGACAAGTCACCTGTTCTTGTTTGACTCAGTCTCTTTGTTCATAGAATGGGCATGGTAATGTTTCTGACAGGTGCCCAGTGTGACAAGGGGAAGGACTGAGATCTCAGAAATCCAAGGATGACACCATCCCTTTCTGTGCTTTCTACTCTGGCTTGGCCTTAACTCATGTGGCAGCTCAACCTCCTCTCAAATTGTCTTCAGGAAATAGGTAAGGAGGATGGTGTCCAAGAAGTTTCTGTCTTGGATCCTTGTTTCAGCCAGGATGACACTGGCTTTTTTCAGGTCCTGGCTCACTGAGAAGGGAGTTTCTTGGGCTTTGGCTAAAGGGTGAGTGGTGAGGCGCTGAAACCTCAGGAAGGAGAAAAGATGATGTCAGGTGTGTGCCTCTGTGGTGCTCAGTTCTGTGGGGGCACGCTGAGTACTAGTCTCTGTGACAGGACATGAGCTGTCCTACGTGCTGGGTGTGCACACATCTGTTTGGATGCATCTTTGTGTAGGCTTTTTACCTCCTGATTGCTGCAAAAGGAAAACTGGGTTTCGGAGAGCAGGTCAGAGAAAGCTCTCAGGATTATAGAAATTCTAGATTTTTCTGTGGTTTTAAATAAAATTTTTCAATAAATAGTTTTTCTTTTTGAGGAGGTTCCAGTTTCCTCAGTTCTTATTGACCTTCTAATTATCTCTAGAGAAGTTTAATGAACCTTCAAAGAACCTTCCTTTCTGGCTTTGGTATTGATGACCTCTTTTAATCCAAACCCTGTTTAACTGAAGACCATACTTTCCTCTGTCCATCTCCTTGCTTGAGAAGAAAAGAACAAGTCGCTAAAGTCTAAGGGTCCATGCAGTAGATCACATTCAATGAATTCCCAAAGGAGAGTTCAGTCCCTGACCTGTGAATTCAGATTTGAGCTAACCAGCTTCCCCCTAGTATTCATACCCATCCCATATCCTGTACTTGGTTAGTGAGTCACAGATTCATTCAGTTGAGTGATAAGGGAGAGGGGAAGCTTAGGGCAAGTGAGTCACCCCTTACTTCCACATGAAAGGTCAACCTGCCCATCCCCTTGCAGCAGAGAGGGAGGAGGCATCTGAGAACATCCCAGGGAACTAAGGGTAACCAAAAAGAGGGGTGTTCCAAATCTACAAGAAGATTTGTTCTGCCACTTTAGCTTGTAGTTTTTCTGATTTATGTGCAGCAAAGAGAGGCATAGGAACTCACTTCTCAAGGAGTTGGGAGCAGGAACTCTACAGAGAATCAACAGTGCCCTGGCTCCCAATAAACAACCTGCTGCTGCAGAGCCTGGTCTTCTTGGGCCCAAGGAGTGAGGTGGGGAGGAACAAAGAAGTCTGAGGTACAAATCTCTCTAGTAGGGCAGGCAAGGAAGACAAACTCAGGGGCCTCTCTCCCTCTGCCCAAAGCCATTTATTGCAGCTGTCATCAGCAAGACCCAGAGGAGCAGGGTCAAGACAGCAGTAGCAGGTGGGAGTATGAGCACTCTGGTACACCCCAGCTTAAGTCTGAATCTCTGCTCATTGGCCTGGGAACCCCTGAAAAGGAAGCCCCAGTTCTCTATTCTTCCAGACTGGCAATTTGCACAATGGGACTTGCAGCTCCCAAAGTTTGAAGAGGGCAAGACTGGATCTTAACTAAAGGGACAAGGGAGCCACTGTCCCCTTGTCAACTGGCAGTTCAGATGAGAAGTCATCAGTTATGGCAGCCCTGCCTTTCCCTAATCTCCCTTCACAGCACTCCCACAATCACATGCATCATTGCCCAACCTCTGGGGACACTCTGGAGCTCAGTTTTCAATGGCTGTAGAAGCAGACACTCTCAGGAAGTTCATTCCTGAATTCTGACTGCCCAATCTTTTGGTGCACACTGTCACTGCCCCTGCATCCTTCCCCTGTGACTCCTCATTCTGGGCGGGTTTGCTGGAGGCTACACTGTAATTAGTGGGATGAGGGGAGAGCACCCTGGAGCTCACACTCATTGCCTCTCCCGTATGCCAGGCGCAGAGTCACCTGTCAAGTCCAGGCCCCCTGCCGTTGGACCATGGACCCCTTGGAGAGCAATGATACAGCTGGCCCCTGGGCTCCACCTCAGATTCAGAATCTACCCACCCAATTCTTCCCACCTTTAACTTCAGATTCTTATCTGCTGCCTCTCTTTGCCTCCTAAGTTCCCAATTCATACTCTCCTCTCTCCCTTCACCATTACATTATATATATCCTCTTTTTCTCCTTTATGGCCTTGTTCCAGGCCTCAGACCTCAGCCTCTCCTCTTTCAACCTGCCCTCCACTCAGCAGGCAAGATCTTTCCACCTGGCTGTGAAGACCATGTTAACACACACACCCTGCCTTGATTTAATACCTTCAGAATTCCCCTAGCTGATGTTTTTTGTTTTTGTTTTTAGTTTTTTTTGTTTGAGACAGGACCTCACTATGTAGTCTAGGTAGGTTGTGTACTCCTTATGTAGGCCAGACTGGCCCCAAACTTGCATCCAATCCTCCTGTATCAGCCTGCTGAGTGTTGGGATTACAGGTATGTGCCACCATGCCTGGCCCAGCCACCTTTCTTATTTGGGGATCATTTGCCAATTGTAATCTTATTGAGAACCTTAATGTAAAATAGTTAAAATACTGTAGCTGAAGTCAGAGGTATCCAAGACTTTGCACCCTTGCCTTCTCTGTCTTCACTTCTGAGGTACAGCAGTACCTGTGAAAGCTTCCTTAGAGCCCTGGGTTTAGGGAAGCACAGTTCAAATATCTCCTGTCTCTTCCAGGCCCTTAGGATATGATTCAAGGCCTTCCCTAGTGCCGGGCGTGGTGGCGCATGCCTGTAATCCCAGCACTGGGAGGCTGAGGCAGGAGTTCCAGACCAGCCTGAGCTACAGAGTTTAAGGCCAGCCTGAACTGCTTAGTGAGACCTTGTTTAAAAAAAAAAAAGAAAAGAAAAGAAACTAAGGAGATAATTCAGTGGCTTAAGTGCCTGCCTGGCAAGTGCAAGGTCCTGAGTTTGATCCTTGTTACAAAAACAAAAACAAAACAAACAAACAAAAACCCTATCCTGGCTCCAGAAGCTTTCCTGCTAGTGAGATGGAAAAATCAGAGGAATGCACCCCTAGGGATTTGGTTCCTGAGGAAACCAGAGCTGTCCAGACACCTTGGGCCTGTTCACTGGTGGCCTAGTGTCTGTGTCACCATTACCCCTTCTCCTGAGGCTAGCATGGGGTTGGCCCAGATGTCTAACAGCTCATCTCCATACCCCTTGGCTTTTTATTTTGGCTTTGGAGACAGGAGACCTAGACCCATTGACAGGCCCACAAAGGGTCATACATGGCTATGCACACAGACTGTCATGGGCACACAGCTCCACATACAACACCCAGGGATCTGCACACAGACAGTTATAGCCCACATGAATGTGCATGGATACTCATACACAAGAGTTAGTTCTCTTGTACAAACCCTTCCTGCCATGTTGACTGTGGAGAGAGTATTCAAGGCCTGAAATATAATGTTGAGTTCTTATGGAGCCTCAGAGCTCCCTACAACTGAATAGGTCTCATGAAGAATATGTGACTTCAGGGTGGAGGAAGAGAGCTCTAGCTGACCTGATTGGTCAGTAGCCAAGCCAGACTTGGTGCTTAGACATTGGGGCTGATAGAGATCTCTTTCCCATCCTGTGCCTAGGGCCTAATCCCTGTGACTCTGGGCCCTTCCTCTGCAAAGGGTCTAGGGTTCAGTCTTTGTTTGCTTGAGACAGGGTCTGGCTGTAAATTCTAGGCTGGTCTTGAACACACACTGTAGTCCAAGCTGGCCTCCCAACTCATGGTGATCTTCCTGCCTCAGCTTCCCAAGTGCTGAGATTATAGGCATAGAGCTCATTCTTCTTCCTCTGCTCCCTCACTATGACGTCTACTGCCCTAACCCCTCAAAGGCTGCTGAGGGCAGTTCAAGAACATGAGGAAGTGAATGCGTAGCCCCAAGGACACAGGTTGGAAAAGATTTTCTCAAGGTCCAGTTGGGCATCTGTCTAGAGGTAGCCAAAAGGATTTTATGTTTATGGGCTTGGGGCCACCCAACATATTAGGGGGCACAGGGCAACTGTTGGCATGGGAAGAGGAACTGCCCACAGTCTGTCCTCCAGGCTGGGGATGTGCATAATAGGGTAAGTCATCTCTGTCCACTTTTATTCCAGCCCAGACTTGGACCCCAATCCTTGAAGCCCAGGAGCAGAGATGATATTCATCAGTGGCTTAAGAATGGGGGTACACTCTAGAAACAGACCCATAGGTTCAAAGGCTTAATGGGTTTATTAGAGTCCCAGTGCCCTATGTCCTTGTACCTCAGCTCCGTGGCCTCTCTACTCTCTTCATTCACCCTCCCTATGCCTATATGGTTTGGCTTAAATTTCACATCAATTTTCAGTAACTGACTTTAGCAGGTGGTTTTTCTCCTGCTCCTCAGTTTGGTTATCTGTAAAACGGGAAATACACCTACTAGTGGAGGTGGCTTTGCTAAGTGAAAGGAGGTATTCTCTACATTTGAAAAGGTCTGTAGGTCTGTTTCACATTGTCCCTCACTCACACCATGGTAATGCCCTGGAAGGGTGAGGGAGTTGGGGAAAGCCCATGAGACTCTAAATGAATTGCTTCCTACATTTTCATGCTCAGGTCTGACTCAAAAACAACAAGGCCCATATCTCCTTTGCTGGTTCAGAATGTTCCCACTCAAGCAGAAAGAGTTTGGGGGACAGGAAGTGAAGGGCATGCCACCCCCATCCCTGAAAGTGTCCCAGCCAGCCCCTCTGGTCCAGCAGGCTGGAACTTGTATCCTGGTCTTTCCTTCTCCTGAAAAGTCATTCCTCTGGCTCTAGCCTTAAAGGAGTCATGGCCTCCCACGGCAGGATGGGCTGCCTAGGCCCCTTGCTTGGCTCAGTTTTCCACCCAGGTGAGACACAGATCTTGCTCAAGATGCCCTGGGAGGAGATGTGACATCCCCATCTGCCTTCTCCTGGTGTTCCTAGAGGGACAGGCTCTTGGCCTGAACTCAAGCCTGACTCTCCCTGCCAAAGCGCAAGAAAAAGCCTGAAAGCCTCTAGGTAATCTGTGTGACTCAGAGGTTTGGGACCTTACTAAGATGCCGAAAGACCAAAGTGATGCCTTCTTTGGCCTTTTGTTGTGGGGGGTACCAGTCACATCACCTGTAAAGAGAATGATCTGATCTTCCCAGAGTGGTATAATGAGGCAGCCCTACTTCTGCCCCGCAGTCAGGCCAGCCCTACACATGTTTGGCATTTAGCCCTTTTCCACCCCATGGCCCAAGAAGGGCTGACAGGAATCAGGAAGACATTGTATCATTTTCTGCTCCAGACAAGGTTCTCTTACATCCACTAAGAAGCATAAAGATCTGCCCACCCATACCTTCTCAGCTCCAACCCTGACCAGTGGCATAAAAATGTACCTACATGAACATGGGTATGCATCATTATTGATATGAATGAATTTGGTGGGAAGGCATAGGGTCATGGTCCTACATATTGGACCTTAGTAGGGAGAACCAAAGAAAAAAAAAGACATTGAAATCCAGCCCTTCTTTCACTTGCCAAATCACAAGCCATGATATTGATGGGGCTACATCAACTAAAAGGATTCACAAAGACACTGTATGGTGAGCTGCAGTTGCAGGATGTCAGGCACGCACATAGGGTATGTGAGCAAGATATACAAATCCATAGCTGTGTGTGTGACCTGTTCCCTCCTAGTGAGTAAAGGGCAATCACATGTATGCACATATGTCCTTGTGTGACTGCTGATGGCTAAGCACCCCTATTTTTCTTCTGTATTCTGCTTCCCAGGCCACATTTAGCTGTCATGGGCCCAGGCTGGGGCAGGGTGAGGGTTGGGGGCTGGGGGAGCCCTATTTTCTTTCAGTGCTGGTGAATTCCTGACTTACACTGCCTAGGAAGCCCTACTTGATGCAGTGAGAGGCTGAGCAACATGCCATGGGTGGAAGGCAGAGAGACACCTGACAGGGGTGTTCACCAACTGCCATAACCTGTGGCTTTGGCTCTGGCACCAGTAGTCTAGCATTGTCTTGAGTCATAGGCTGGCAAGAGGGCCAGTAGGCAGGCATTGGGTCATCATGGCTTCCTGATTCATCACAAGCCTGGGGAAGTGGTAACTCTGGTCCCGTTTTCACATAGGTACATACATATGCCCACTGGCCTCTGAGTCAAAGGCTATATAGCAGCTTCATGTATGACTCCTTGCATGTCCAAAACTAAGGCGAGGATCTCATGTGATTTCGTAAGCATTCAGTGTCTTGTTCACAGTGGTACAGTTTGTAACAGACAAATTCTGGTAACAGCCCAAGTCCATCAACTAGTGAATGGATAAATAAGATGTGTTTTTTTAATACAGTGGAACACTATTATACCCTAAAGAAGAATGTGCTGGAGACATTTCTAGGAAAATGGGTACATCTTGAGTCCGTACTCCTAAGTGAAATAAATCAGACACATGTGTAAATACCATATTGTTTCTCTGGAGTGAGAAATTAAAAGTGTAAATAAACACCAAAATGCATAATAGGTATTGTGAAACAGGAAGAAAGTGTTCAAATGGGGAGGAGAACAAGGGACATGAGAGAGGGAAAGGAAAGAAGACAAAAGTGAAGGAAACATGGGAACAAAGCATTGTAAATGGGGAAGAGAAGAGGGGTCAAAGGGAAGAGAGGAGAATGGGGAATAAAATAAATTATACCAAGTATAGGTACAAATTCTCTATGATGAATGTGGTCATTATGTATATCTAAAATGCACCAATAAAACTGAATTTAAAGAAAAGAATTCAGTGTCTCTAGGGCAGTGTGTAATTGCAAGCTCCAGGGTGTGGGGTTTATGTGCTTGTGTTGCATGTGTGTGCATGCATATGCCTACACCAGTATGAATTCATGCTATGTGTATTGCCAAACCCTCTCTCTGGGCATGACCTGGTCTTAAACCAAAAAATCTCACTGTTGACAGCCATTCTTCAAAGGACAAGGCCCTAAACTTATTTGCCTATCTCCACTAAGTCTCTCTGGAAAACGTGGTTTCTTTGTTCTCCTCTAGCAATGTTGCCAACAAGACTTGGAGATGAAGACAGAATTTTTGCTTACAGTCCCATGGAAGCAGGGCCCAGGCTTGCAAGCCTCAATTTTCTAATGGGCATGGTGGCACACACCTGTAATTATTGTACTCTGGAGGCTGAGGCAGGAAGATCACTGAAAGTTCAAGGCCAGCCTGGCCTAATAGCAAATTCAAGGTGAGACTGAACTACATAACAAGACCCTGATTTTTATTTTTTCTTTTTAGTAGAAGATAGGGGTTAGGGGAAGAACAAGAAAGAAATGACAGATGGCTACTCTGGATGAGTAGGGAGAATTAGAAAGTGAATTGCTCTGACCTTGTCTTAAAATGAAGCTTCAGTTTCCTGGAATTTTTTTTTTTTTTTTTTTTTTTTTACATACTGAGGACTAAATCCTAGGCCTTCAGGATGAGTTACATCCTCAGCCCTACTCCCCTGTTATGAGACAGGGTCTCACTATGCAGTTCAGGCTGGTTTTGAACTCACTATGTATCCCCAGCCTGGCTTTGAACTCAGTGATTTTCCTGCTTTAGCCTCCTGAGTGCTGCAATTACAGACATGTACCACCAATTCCAACCCCAATTCTGTGTAAAATTTTTTGAAACATGATCAGTAAGTAATCTGGCACCAAGCTACACCTTAAAATCAATTTCCTGATATTTATTTTTGTCTTTTTGAGACAGGGTCTCACTATGCAATTCAGGCTGGCCTTAAGCTCACGTTGTAGCTCAGGCTGGTCTTGAACTCACCAACAATCCTGCCTCAGCCTCCCGAGTGCTGGGATTACAGGCCTGCACCACTATGCCCGGCTCAATTTCCTGATATTTAAATGCAGTTTAGGGATGGGGGTATGCAGCTTGATGGTAGAGTGCATGCGAGGCCCTTGGTTCAATGCCAACACAGAATAGTATGGAGAGCAAAGTTGTTCCAAATTTCCCTCAGATAGGGCTGACTCCCACATAGTTTGGCCAATTTATTTATTTTTTAAGGGATAGAATCTTCCTAGGTCAGGAGATCATCCAGAGCAGGTAAGGAGAGGGTTAAAAACAGCTGGAACTCAGACTTCTGCTAAGATGTAGCACATGGCATGTCCAGGACAACTGTAGCTGTTGCTTGGCCTCTGCCACCATGGGAGCAGTGCATGAAGATACATATGTGACAAGCCAGGTAACCCTGAGCAACAGGCATATGTATAGCTATGAGGAACGGCAGCAAGTATGACCAGGCAGAAGGAACAGATGTCATGTGTGGCACAGCTAGCCCACACATGCCACACATGTTCTCATTCGTGCTTTGGGAAGGTTCCTGAACTCTGCATGGAACTCTCTCCCCCTACTCCCTGTGCTTGGTTTGCCTATCTGGGCTGCACTGTGAGATCTCATGTGGGGTGCACACCCTCTCACTTTGGGCCTTCTGAGGACTGCTGCTGGGTTCAGTCATCCCAGGAATGTCTTCCTATCCCCCTCAACCCCCAGGGGGGAGGGAAGGGTGAATATCCACAGGGTTCACTGTGAATGGGCCCAAACTAGGTCGCTTTATTTTGTTTTGGTTTATTTTTTAATTATTTATTTTTGGACAGGGTCTTGCTGTGTAGTTCAGGCTAGCCTTGAACTCATGGCAATTCTTTTGCCTCAGCCTTACAGGTGCTGAGATTACAAGCGTA
>PVKA01044922.1:0-15858 GCA_004027165.1 Ctenomys sociabilis
CTGAGCAGAGTCATTGCACAGACCTCTCCACTGTCAACATCCTGCCCCATGGGGGTAACTTTGTTATAATTGATGAACTTAAAATTGATGACACAGCACCATTACCCAAAGCCCAGAGCTTCCATTAGGCTTCACTCTTGGTGTTCTACATTTACATTCTGAGCCTGGACGAATGCATAATGGCCTGTGTCTACTGATAGTGTATCATACAGAGCAGCTTTAATGCTCTGAACATTCTTTGTGCGGCCTGTTCATGTCTCCCTCCCCATAACCCTTATAACCACTGATCATTTTACTGTCTCTATGTTTTTGCCTTTTCCAGAATATCGTATAATTGGAACCACTTAGTGTGTAGTCTTTTCAGATAGGGCTCTTTCACTTAGTGATAAACATTTAAAGTTTTCCATGACTTCTTGTGGTTTGAAAGCTCATTTGTTTTTAGCACTGAATAGTGTTCCATTGTGTGGATGCACCAGCAGATTTATCAGTCTACTAAGACATTTTGTCTGCTTCTAAATTTTGGGCAATCATGAATAAAGCTCCTATTTTTTAAAATTCATTTTATTGAGAAACAAATAGCAATGAGATAGTTTCAAAACAGGTTAGTAGGACAGTTACAATAATTAATACATTGCATATTGTCTTCATAGTGGTTATTAATAGCACAAGATGCAGACATGATATCCTGTCCAAACACTATTTATACAAATCTTTCTTCTTATTGAATTAAGAGAAAGTAGCGTATATCTATCCTAACTAATATATATTTCACTACAAAATTGTCCTTCATTTTTTTTTTTCTCTCAGTCCTGGGGATTGAACTCAGGGCCTTGCACTTGTGGTCCTTCATTTGTATCCTCCTTTTCTGTTTAGTTTTGTCAGAGAAAGTTATCCCATTGCCATTTAAATATTGTAGGCACATGAATGCAGCAAAATAATCCAATATAGTCCAGTAGTCCATAATAGTAGTGGGTTATCCATAGGACTGGCAGTACCAGAAGTGTTGACTTGAGCCTTTTACAGCTCTGTATATTAATATGGCTTTACTTTTTTTTTTTTTTTTTTTTTTTTTTTTTTTTTTTTTTTTTTTTTGTCTTTTTGAGACAAGGTCTCACTATGCAGTTCAGGCTGGCCTTAAGCTCACTTTGTAGCTCAGGCTGGTCTCGAACTCACAACAATCCTTCTGCCTCAGCCTCCCGAGTGCTGGGATTACAGGCATGTGCCACCACGCCTGGCCATGGCTTTACTTTTTATACCTCATTTTTATACTTTTCTGCTGACCAAGATGAAGCAAGATCTATATGATAAGAAATGTAACTTTTGTATCTGAAAAGGATTTTTTTTTTTTTTTTTTGGTGGCTCAGGCTACCTGAAGGGCAGGTCTGGTAAGGCAGGTGGAGCTGGGGATTGAACCGTGGTATCCTGTGCCTCACTGTGTTTGCATGATCAGGCGCTTAAACAACTGAGCTAACAGGCAGGCCCCTAAAGTTTCCGTCAACATCCACTTGCAGGTTTTTTTGTGGCAATAAGATTTTAGCTCATTTGGGTAATTGCTGAATCCCATAGTGTGTCTTTCTGGTTTTGTATGACACTGCTGAACTCTCATCCAAAGTGGCATCACTTTGCATTCCCACTATCACTAAACAAGAGTTCCTATCGTTGTGTCTGAGCACTTGGAATTGTCAGTGTTCTAGATTTTGGCCATTTTAATAGGGGTGCAGCCTCATCTAACCATTTTAATTTGCATTGCCTTGGTGACACGATATGAAAGGATCATCTTTTTTTTTTTGAGCAGAATATATTTATTGAAAGAAAGAAAGCTCCTGCCCAAGAGAGGACCAGGAGGGGGGCCCAAGTGGGTAGTTCCCCCGAAAGGATCATCTTTTAAAGGTGATTATTTGCTAACCATATATTTTTTCTGATGAGATGCCTGTTTAGGACTTTTGCCCATTTTTAAATTGGATTTTTTTTTGGCAAGTACTAAATGTCCTTTATCAGATAAATCTTTTGCAAATATTTTTTTCCTCATCTATGGCTTATCTTCTAATTCCCTTGACAGTATCTTTTGGAGAAGTTTTAACTTTTAATAAAAGTCCAGTTAGACAATTCTTTCTTTCAAAGACCATAGCCAGGCATGGTGGCGCATGCCTGTAATCCCAGCACTCGGGAGGCTGAGGCAGGAGGATTGTTATGAGTTCGAGACCAGCCTGAGCTACAAAGTGAGCTTAAGGCCAGACTGAACTGCATAGTGAGACCCTGTCTCAAAAAGACAAAAAAAAAAAAAAAAAAAAAAAAAAAAAAAAAAAAAAAAAAAAAAAAAAAAAAAAAAAAAAAAAAAAAAAAAAAAAAAAAAAAAAAAAAAAAAAAAAAAAAAAAAAAAAAAAAAAAAAAAAACAAAGACCATGTCTTTGGTGTTATATCTAAAAAGTCAATACCAGGGCAGGGATATAGCTCATAGCGCTTGCCTGGCAAACTCAAGATCCTGAGTTCGTTCCCACATACAAAGAAAAAATAAAGTCAATACCATCTAGACTTTCTCCAGTATTCTAAAAGTTTTATAGTTTTACATTTTATTTCATCTATTCTGTTATTTTTCTGTGAAGGGTTTAAGGTCTGTTGTCTAGATATTCATTTTTTGCATGTGAATATTCAGCTGTTTACTCCAGCGCCACTTATTAAAGATGATTCTGAGCTGGGATATAGTTCAGTGATAGTGTTTGCCTAGTATGCACAAGGCTTGGGGTTGATCCTTGGCACCACAAAAGAAGAAGATAAAAAGACTGTTGTTACTGGTTAAATCTTAAGTGTCCCCTCGAAGTCTCATGTATTCAGAGGTGGCATGGGTCGTGGGAATGCCATATTCACCAGCGATTAGTCTGTTGGAGAGCTTGCAGCTGAATGTGCTTTTGAGGGTGTGGGGCCTGGAGGAGGGTTGCTGGGGCTCTGCCTGGGAGTACTGGCCCCGGCTCCTGCTCTCTCTCATTCTCATACACACCCCTTCCTGGCTGTGAACTGAACACTTCTGTTCGCCATGGCCACTTCTGCCCTGAAGCCAATTGATGCTGGGCCGAATTCCCTGGAAACCATGAATGAAATAAACTTGCGGGTGTTGCTTTGTTCCAGGGACAGGAGTGACTAATACAATACAATTATCTCTTCTCTATGAGACTGCTCTTGCTCCTTTGTCAAAGATCAAGGGACTATTACTTATATGGAGTATTTCTGGACTCTCCATGCTGCTACATTGTTTTTTGTTTGTACTGGGGATCAAACTCAGGACCTTGCACTTCCCAGGCAGGCACTAATGCCACTGATACCTCCCCAAAGCAGCACCACACTCTTCTTTTTTTTGTTTTGTTTTTTCTTTTTTAATATATTGAGTACACGGCCTACAGGGTCATACCACTGGACTCTAATGAACCTCCTGTTTTCAGCATCCCCAACCATTGGGATTACAGGCTTGCGCCATCGTGCCCAATCTCAGTACACCCCCAGGGGGCGGGGCCTACATAGCTTGTGATGCCTGGGATTGAACCCTTGTCCCTGCGCTCTGCTTAACCAGGCACTTTAGTCCCCTGAGCTATCTGGCTGGCCCCACACTGTCTTGATTACTGTACTTCATAGTGAATTTTGAAGTTGGGTAGTGTTAAGTCATCTGGCTTTGTCATTCTTGAATATTACATTGGCTCTTTTACTTTTCCATACAAGCTTTAGAATTAATTTGTCAAAATCCACAAAAATAATTTTCTGGGATATTGATTGAGATTGCATTTAATCTATAAATCAAGTTGGGAAGAACTGACATTTTGATAGTACCAAGCCTTAATATTATTATTATTATTTTTTTTTTTTTTTTTGTCTTTTTGAGACAGGGTCTCACTATGCACTTCAGGCTGGCCTTAAGCTCACTTTGTAGCTCAAACTGGTCTCGAACTCACAACAATCCTCTTGTCTCAGCCTCCCGAGTGCTGGGATTACAGGCATACGCCACCATGCCCGACTTACTAAGCCTTATTATCCATGTGAATGCTCATTTATTTTTATCAGTTTTTAAATTTTTTCACAAATTTTTTTTCACATTTATAAATATTTTGCTAAATTTATTCTTAAAATTTTATCTCTGGTGTACTGTTAGAAATGGTATTGTTTTAAACTTCAAATTCTCCTTCATTGTTTGTATATGGGAAAGCAGTTGACTCTATAAGTTTATTATAATCATTTCAGGGGCTGGAACCACCATCTTCCAGTAATTTGCCAAAATGACTAACACAAAGGGCAAGAGGAGGGGAACCCTGTTTATGTTCTCCAGGCCTTTTAGAAACCATGGGGTTGTTCCTTTGGCCACATACATGTGAATCTACAAAAATGGTGATGTTGTAGACATCAAGGGAATGGGTACTGTGCAAAACGGAATGCCTCACAAATGTTACCATGGCAGAGCGGGAGGAGTCTACAGCGTTACCCAGCATGCTGTTGGCATTGTTGTAAACAAGCAAGTTAAGGGCAAGATACTTGCCAAGAGGATTAATGTGTGTACTGAGCATATGAAACACTCAAAAGTCGTGATAGCTTCCTGAAACGTGCCAAGGAAAATGAGCAGAAGAAGCCAAAGAGGAAGGTACCTGGGTTGAACCGATGCACCAGCCTGCCCCTCCCAGAGAAGCGCACTTTGTGAGGACCAATGGGAAGGAACCTGAGCTGTTGGAACCTCTTCCCCGTGAATTCATGGCATAAACTGGGGGTGTTGCTCTGCCATTAGTACCTAATTGGTAGCCTAAGTGTTCTAGGTCCTACATAAAAATAAAATCATCCTGTGTTGTAAGGGTGGTTTTCTTAGTTGAACAGGCATGTTGTCCTTCTTACCTTAGAAATATTTGCAGCAGATTTGCACTGTACTGAGTAATTGTGTGTGGTCTTTACTCTTCTGTTTCTCTTGCTGAAAGACATTGCTGAGGTATTGTGCAGGTGTACACCCAAATATTCAAATATAAAATATTTGTTGGCCTGAAGATCCTGTAAATCATCATGGGGAAAAGTTGTATCAAAATAAAGGAAGTCACTTCAGAAACAAATGTAAGTCCATTTCCATTTCAGTGAAATAAATTGTTTAAAACAAACCAAAATAAGCATCATTTCAGGTATTTTTGTTGCTCTTTTGGGTTTTCTATATAGATGATCGTATCACCTGCTTACAAAAGGCAGTTTTATTTCTTCCCTCCCAATCTATATACCTATTATTTTTTTTCATGTCTTACTGCATTTGCTGGGATTTTCAGTATAATGCTGAAAAGGAAGTTGAAGAGGGCATCTTTGCCTTATTCCTGATCTGTGAAAAAGCTGCTGGCTTCTCACTGTTAAATATATTGTAGGGGCCAGTGAGATAGCTCAGTGGCCTAAAGAGCCTGCTTAGGCAGCCACAGAGGACGGTGGTTCGATCCCTGGCACCACATGCTGCACCAGCCCTGCCCTCAGAGCAGGATAAGCTGCCCCCCCCCAAAAAAAAAAGTATAATAGGTCTTTGCAAACACACCATTTCTCTGGCTGAGGAAGTTTCCCTCGCTCCCTAGTTTAGTGGGAGTTTTCATCATGACTGCATGTTGAGTGATGATTTGCTTCTTTAGATGTGATAATTATTTTCTGTTACAGTAACCTTGTAGGTCTGGGGTAAACCGAACTTGGCCAAAGTTGAATCAATTTTTTTTTTCCCTTGATGATACTAAGACTTGATCTCAGGGAGTGCTAAGCCACACTGAGTTTTTAAAATTTTGTTCTGAGATAAGTGTCACTAAGTTACCCAGGCTGTCCTTGAATCTGTGGTGTCTGTGAACTTTCTGCCTGTGCCTCTCTAGTGGCTGGGACTGCATGTGTGTGTCACCATGCCCAAGCTAAATTTTTTAATACTAACAATAACATCAATTTTAGGTTAGATTTTTGGGGTGCTAAAAAACCAGTTATTTTTCTAAACAAAACCAATACCATTAGTTCCCAAAAAAACACATCCTTATGAATTTAATTCCAATATAATTTTTTTTTGCCAAGAAATGCTTAGAACAGAACATTATTGCTGGAATATTTGTATACCTTTCGGAGATCCACTTAAGAATCCATACATATTTTTGCATATGTACACAAGGATAATTAAATGTCAGCATTTTATGATATTAGTCTATACCAATATAATTGTCACACAACAAGATATAAGAATCATTTCTTCAAGCGCATCATACAGCAAAAGAGGAGAAAAAGCTAGAGAACAAAGACACACTGATAGGTGTTTCAAAAATGATTTTTATTGTTACATTCCCAAGAAGACATAGAAGAAAAATGCCAGTTATCCAAGAACTGTTATACTTTTCAGAGGCATTAGTTCAAAGCTGCACACACTTGAGCTCAAACAGCTGCCTCTCAGCATGACTGGAAATGCTGACCAACGCATGTATGTCATCAATCCAGGGAGGTGTGGGTTTAAAACAAAAATTCCTTATTGCAAATGACCAAGTCCTTAGGATTTGTCCTTAAAGATACTAGAAGACGAGGAAGACCACACACACCGAGACTGTTTAGTCATTAGAGTAAACCAGCAGATAGCCAGTTTGTTCTAGGATGTTCTAGGAAGAGCCACCATGCATTTCAGATCCAATTTACCATGAAATCCAGCCACAGGCCAACCAGAATCTAGATATACAGTCAGTGCAAAAGTTATTTGGATAAATCAGCACTTTGATGAGGATGACTACACTGAAAAATATGAACAGAATTTGAAAATAGAAGGTAACGTCTATTTACAAAAGTTGGTTTAGTAAAGTGACATGAGAAAAGTCGTGTCAAGCACTTCCCGTTGTATCCTTTGCTCCTTCCACAGACAGACAACCTGAAAATTATCTTGAAAACCAGGTTAAAGTGTGTGGAGTAAAAGAGTGCTTGTTCTAGGTAAAGGGCTTCAAGATAATTTATAGGTAGGTTTAATTTATTAGTAAAAGTCACAAGTAGGAAAAAACTTAACTGGCTGACTGACCTGTGTGCTTTTAAAAATTTCTATTAATACGTTAATGTGAAAAAAATACTAAGTATTTTTTTTTCTTCCAATTTTGAGTCTTCCAGCAAGAGTTGGTAAAATCAACAAGGTACTAAGCAAAACCCAGAAAACTCAGTCAGTTCCTTCCAGTCTTCTGCCTTGTTTCTTTGAGTTTGATTCCCATTAGCTGAGGACAACATGCCGGTCAAAGACGGATTTTCGCTGCTCCTGAACTTGAAGCTTCCAGCGCTGCTGGGCATATTCTACCTTGTTCAGAACATTGGGTCGACTGCGGGAGCGAGCCAGGACATCATGGGCATTTGCAAAAGGCTGGTGATCCTGAAAGAACAAATGGTAAATGCCAGTGATGGTAATGCAGTGTAAAATGCTCAGCAGCAGTCAGCAAGCCACAGAGACAAGAGCAGGTGGGCTTTTCAAACAAAAGAGCATCTATGTGACTAAGCACTTCTCAGTAACCAACTATCAGAAGGATGCACTCCTCTACAGAAACAGGAGCTCAAGAGGCATATACCATGAGGGGGTATTTGGAAATGGGCCACCATTTTCAAAGATGTTTCCTTTAAGATACAGAGACTAAGACAAAGACAGAAATCATTTGTATTAAAAAGAAGTCTTCCATGCCTGGTACAAAGAGAAAATGTATTTGTGTGATATTCTGTCCTGGTTAGAGATACAGAAAGTAGGGCATCTCCTTGAGCTAATCAATATTATGTAGCTAATCTACTGCAGAGAAAATATCTGATTGTTAATATCTTTACTCCTGTTACAGCAGAATTGTTTACTTGCTTGGACCCATATTCAGCATGGCAGATGAGCTGACATAAGTGTATGGTTGGTTTTAACCTCTCCCTGTCCTTTCAGAACATATACTAAATGGCCTACTCTCCAAAACTTTTCTTGTTCCTCCCTTCTGTAAATTGTAATAAAAAGAGACATAATACAGTTCAAGTGCTAAAATCACCCTTCATGAACAAGGACAGTAAAGAATGATTTACTCTTCACATTTTTATTCAACCATAACTTGCATCTTTCATTGCTGAGCACTCAATGTCTTGTGTTAGTTGCTGTATAAAGAAAGACGTCATTGAAGGATTTTGCTGGTATCTGTGTAGAGAATCTACTGCTCCTGGTCAAAGTAAACTAATACAAGTGGATGTTTGTAGTCATTACACAGGAAACCACCATGCTAATCTATCTATGAACGAGATATAAACACAGCTGCATGCATGACAAAAACATTCAATAGTGATTTATTATTTTTGTTTTTCCTTTTCCTTGATCTCTTTTTCCTGAACCCTATGCCAGCAAAGTTTCTAAATGTTCCAACACAAAATGCAAGTCACAAGTTGGGACTCTTAAGCTGTTTTGTCTCTAGAGAAAGAAACAACTTTGTTCTCAAGTGCATGTCTGTAAAAGCTGTCATACATCCAGGACAAGAGATGGCATATAAGGGGCATCATTGAAAAATCTATTACTGAAGAAACACATTGCTGCATACTGTCCCTCACTTTGAACACACTTTATCCTGTCATTCTTGTCACTTTCTCAAGCAGGTCTGGAAGTCCCCTTTCATGGTATCTTTAGATGTCCTATCCTGGCTGCCTCATTGTCCTGAATCGTTTCAAATGTTTTCTTTCATTTTTTACTTTGGGGAAGAGCAAGAAGTTGCATGGCACCAGGCCTGGTGAGCAAGGTGGATGAGCACACACTAATTTTTTTTTTTACAAATTTCTTCATTGGGGGGCACTTAGTGGCCACACTCACTGCATTTTTTATCACACCTCATGAAGACAGTAACAAAAAAAAAAAGGATTTCCAGAACTGCTTCAGAAAGTGGCAGGAGGGTCTCAAGTGCCTGCTTAGGCAAGCTCTGGCAACAACAGGGACCATGGTTCAATCCCTGGCACCACATGCCGCACCAGCCTGGCCCCTAGTGTGGGCTGAGGTGGCCACACACACAAAAAAATGTTCCCTTGGGCTGGCCGAAATAGCTCAGTGGATTAAAGCTCCTGCTAAGGCAGATGCACTGGCCAGGGTTCGATCCCCTGCCTTCCATGCCGGCCCTGCCCACCCTGAAATGGCAATCGAAAGTAGGCATGGTGTTGCATGCCTGCAATCCTAGCTCTTGGGAGGCTGAACAGAGAAGAGTAACTACGAGTATGATCTACGTGGTGATACTCTGTAGACCCTGTACTAAAATACCCAAAAAAAGTGGCAGGAATTATGGGATAGTGTGTTTAAGCAAGGGATAATTTTTTTTTTTTTTTGTCTTTTTGAGACAGGGTCTCACTATGCAGTTCAGGCTGGCCTTAAGCTCACTTTGTAGCTCAGGCTGGTCTCGAACTCACAACAATCCTCCTGCCTCAGCCTCCCAAGTGCTGGGATTACAGACCTGTGCCACCACACCTGGCTCAATATTTATTAAAGGTTAAAGACAATATGTTTTTTATTGCAATAAATTTTAAACTTAAACATTTACCATATTTTTTTATCATACTTTATACATAGAAAGCTATGCATAAACAAATAACTGTAACTGTATATGGTGTTATATCTGGTCTTACTGTTTTTTTTTTTTTGATACTGGGTATTGAACTCTAACACTGCACTTGCCAGGCAGGTGCTTATGTTACTGAGCTATTTCCTTAGCCCTATCTGTTTTTTCTGTTGTAGTAAGACATTTATACCATGTTTATATTTTAAGAGTTTTCTAGAAAAAGAATCTTTTCTTGCCTTTTTTTTTTTTAACCAAAATGTCTTCAACTTTTTACTTAATGGTAATGGCTTGTGTAAATCCCACTCATTTCTAAACTAAAAATGAAAATAATAAAGACAATCCCATGAAGTCCAAAATGTGAGAAACAGAAAGAAGGGAGGAGGAAGAAGAGGAAGAAGAAGAAAAGGAGGAAAGGAAAGGCCATGCAAGACTAAAATCACATGATTACTTGATTGCCCATAAGGATATAAACTGACCCAAGGTCATTTATTTTGTTTTTTTTGGTCTTTTTGAGACAGGGTCTTACTATGCAGTTCAGGCTGGCCTTAAACTCACAACCATCCTCCTGCCTCAGTCTCCCAAGTGCTGGGATTACAGGCATGCGCCACCACACCTGGCTGGCCCAAGGTCATTTAACACATTAGCACAGACACTGGAACTTAAGTCTGCCTAAGCTTGACTTTGTGTCGTAGCATTTCAACACACAGATTTTGTTCTGGTAGATTAAAATGACACTGTAGGAATGTGGTGCTTCAGTGAATTTGTACATAAAATATTATTACCACTGATTTATTTTGACATAAACAAGACAGGGAAGAAGGATGTACTTTGTTAGCAGAGCACTCCTTAATGTAGTAATGTTATCTACAAGGTAGGAGGAGCAAAAAAAATCCTCTTATCAAGGAATCTAAAAGACTAAATAAACCAGTTAATCCTTTAGGTCTGTCCTCCACCTATTAGAACAAGATTGAGCTGGGTGATCATAGGCATGGATGCTAAAAGAATATAAATAGAGATTTACCCTTTCTATGTTTGTTCCTTTTACACCTGATGAAATTTCAGTGAATACAAAACATGTCTTAATGTAATGCTTTGATAATAGGAATGTGTAATGGATATATGATATAGTAAATATTATGACTACTTGCATTATTATGACTTCACTGCATTATTATTTGCTTTAAAATACTCAACATTTTCTAAAGAAAAACTTTGAAATTTAAAATGAACATAAAAAGTAAAGAACTCTTATTTTTTTGTTGGTACTAGGGTTTAAACCCATGGCCTTTGAATTGAGAGACAACTCAATCCATACATGCATAGATTTTATTTTGAGGCAGAGTCTTATTAAGTCCCTAAATTGCCCAGGCTGGGCTGAAATTTGCAATCCTCCTGCCTCAGTCTCCCAGAGGGCAAGGACTGCAAGCATGTACCACTATGTCTGGCAGGAACTCCCATCTTACATAAGCAACAAAATTAGGGATTTAACTTCTTTTTGTACAGAATTATTGCCATAATGCCACAGCTTTGGTCAGAAAACTTCACACTGCCCAGAATCAGTTTAACAGTTATACCAGTCAGCCAAGCCTTTCAGCTACTGTCCTCAAATGTCAACATGAGGGCAGAATCAATCACTTGTGGGCACAACAGTTTCTGAGCACATAACCCCACCAATCAAATGCCTGCCCTACATGTTTTTGTGTTTACATTTTATATTCACTTCCTGGATGCTCTGAATGTATTATTTTAATATTATTTCTGAAACCAGGAATAGATACTTAATGCTATAACTGATGCAGATGAAGTCAGGGTTTTAACCCATGTGCCTATAATGAAAATGGTTTACCTGATACCAATATTTCTGTATGTTAGCAGTCCTTGGGGATTAAGCCCAGGGCTGCTCTCCCACTTAGATGTACCCCCCCCCCCCAGCCCTTTTTGAGACAAGGTCCTGCTAAGTTGCTAAGTTGTCCAGGTGGGACTCAAACTTAAGATCCTTCTAACACAGCTTCCTTCAGTGCTGGTATTATATAATTTTGATTGTCATGACTGGGAAGGCAATCATGTCACGAATTATTTGGCATCTAGCAGACAGAGGTCAAGGATGTTGCTTGAGTATCTTACAATAGATACAACTCCTCACAAAGAATTATTCATCCATCCTTAAGTATCTACAAAGTCAGAGCTGAGAAAGCCTGAACATGTGAAAGAAAACTGATCTGAAAATAGTATTTGAGACTCTAATGCTTCTGACACACAATCTTCTGTCCTCCTAGCTTGCTTTGGCTCCAGCCCCACTGTATTTTTTTTTTTTTTTTTTGGCAGAACCGGGTATTGAACTCAGGCCCTTGCACTTGCCAGGGAATCGCTTATTCTACTGAGACATCTTCCTGGCCTGTATCTTTTTTTTTTAAACTACACTACTTCTCCAGTCTTTTCTCCCACCTCTTCTTTCAAAATTAACAGAAGGTTATTTCTTTTATGACTAAAACCAAATTTCTTTCTTTCTTATATTTCTTTTATGACTAAAAATAAAAGTGAAAAAGTACACTATGGTTGGTCATTTCTTTTTTTTTTTTAATTCCTTTATTTATTACAGTGTCTCGCTACACATCACGGATTCTTTTTTCGCGGGGGTGGGGGGTGAGCTCAGCCGGCCCTGCAGGGAGGGGCTGGCATGGCATGTGGTGCTGGGGCTCGAACCGCGGTCCCTGAGAGGTGCTCTAGACCGCTGAGCTATCTTGCCAGCCCTGGTCATTTCTTTTACATGTCTATTTCTGCTTCATTCTTTTCTTTTGTCTTTTTGATACAGGGTCTACGCAGTTCAGGCTGGCCTTGAGCTCACTTTGTAGCCCAGGCTGGTCTTGAACTTGCAGTGCTCCTCTTGCCTCAGTCTCCTGAGTTCTGGAAATACATCCTATGCCACTACACCCAGTTTCATTCATTTTTTTATTCCTAGTACCCAGCACAGTATTTTGTCCAGAAAAGAACTCAGTAAGTGTTGTCTGAATTAATAAAAGCATCAGGGGAAAAGATGCAGAGGTGTTTCATTGAGAGTTCTTGACAAGAAACTTTAAATCCTGCCCAAAGAAGTTGAGAATGGAAGTTTGATATTCATAGGACAATAGCGGGTGGATCAAAAATTAACTCTGTTTACAGTTTAACTCCAGCTATGCAGTCAGGCTCTCCTTTCCAGCTTTCACCAACATGTCCACAAAGGCATTCCACAGTAAGTCACTTCTGACTAGCAAACTAAACGCTGGCTTTGGCTGTTGAAACTATATTGAATTTTATCCTCTTTCAGGAACACAGCCCAAGAAAATACAAAAGAAAAATAGTTTCTAAAGAATAAGTACATATAATAATGAAATTCTGGATAACTTAGAAATAATTCTAAATATGATAATAATAAAATGAACAATACAATTCTCTAAGTTATACTGAATAACAAGCTTCTGTACTATGTCAATTTTAGGTGTTTTGTTTGTGCTGGGATCAAACCCAGGGCCTCTCATAACTCTGGACCTTTTTTTTTTTTTTTTTTGAGACAGGGTCTCACTATGCAGTTCAGGCTGGCCTTAAGCTCACTTTGCAGCTCAGGCTGGTCTCGAACTCACAACAATCCTCCTGCCTCAGCCTCCCCAGTGCTGGGATTACAGGCCTGCACCACCACACCCGGCTCATGTTTCTCTTTGGTAAAGCCTCTTTGTCTTCTATAGATTTGGTGACCCTGACAGGCACAGTGTTTTGGGTAGGATCGTGGGGAGAAACCCATCTCAGATGCTTTCTGCAGGAAACAACATAAGGCCTTATAAAAGCACTAGTCTTCAAGAACAGTCAGGTTGAACATTTATGGTTTTACAGAACAATTTCTCCATAAATAAAATCTACTAAAAGTAGGACTTTAGCTTTTCAGCTTGAGGCTCAACTTCAGTAACTCAAGCATCTATACGCAACTATTTTCCACGTGTATTTTATATCTGATAATGAAGGAGACTGGTCACGAGCCAGGAAGGCAGGCTGGGAACTTACCCCCACATCATCGTCGCTCTGTATCAACTGTGAGTGTCCAAAGAGGTGCCGCTTCAGTATGGGCTCAACTAGGGTAAGATACACCATATACAGCAGTAGGAGACCCAAGATAGAGAGGTAAATTATAATGGTAACCTACGGGAAATTGAAAGTAAGTTACATCGCTGTTCAAGACAAGAAATCTAAATTTATTTTATTTCATTATTATTATTTTTTAAATCTTTTATTTATTTATTTGGTAAAAGGTCTTTCTATACAGCTCTGATTTGTACTGATCCTCCAGTCAGCCTCCCCAGTGCTGGGATCACAGACATGTGCCACCGCACTCAGTCTTGGTGGCTGGCATGTGTGCCCAGGGTTTTGGGGGCAGCATGGCACGCAATACTGGGGATCAAATCACTGAGCTGTCTCCCCAGCCTTTTATTTATTTATTACTTTTTTAAGAAATCAGAATTTTATACAATGTTAAAGTCACAATGAAGACAATCTGTTTAGCCTATGGGATTTCTATATCATCCAGATTCTAATAAAAAAAACCAAACATGGGCCAGCCAAATAGCTCAGAGGATTAAAGCGCCTGCAAGCAGATGCAGGGGCTGGGGGTTCCAGGTCTGCCTTGCCGGGCGTGCTCCCAGGGCAGCTGAGAGGTGGTGGTGGGGTGGATGCTGTAATCCCAGCTCTTGGGAGGCTGTCAATAGGAGGATCACTACGAGTCCCATCTAGTAGTGAGACCCTGAACACCCTGTAGACTCTTCCCTAAAATCTGTAAAAAAAAAAACAAAAACAACTCAACTCCTCACTAAAGTAGTACTTGAGGAAGAAGAGGAAATAAAGCATTTTTTTCTTTGAGATCTTTCTTGAGTCTCCAATATTCCATTTTCACCTATTGCTAAACATTTGTCTTTATTGTAGCATAGCAGTTTTCTTTTCTCAGCTGAAAATAGCGTGCTACCTAGATTCACAAATACTGCTGCCAAAACAACTTAAAGGAACTCTTTTGAGGAAACATAACAGGTAAATTTTAACAGAACCCTGTATTCATTTACAAAGAAGTTTAGATCTACAAAAACTTTTTGGCAGTGATTTTTCTTGGGATGCTAATTTGTGTGCTGACTAAACCTACAGAAAGATATATCCACTAGAACAGATATAATAAAATAGACAATGCCAATTATTAGCATGAAGAAACAGAAATGTCATCATCACTGGTAAATGGTATAATTCCAGCCACGCCTACCTATAATCCTTGCACTCTTCATAGTTGAGGCAGGAAGAATGCAACTTCAAACCCAGCCCAGGCAATTTATCAATTTAATGACAAGACTGTCTTTAAAGAAAAAAAGAAGGGATATAGCTCAGTGTACAAAGGCCTTGAATTCCAGTACTGGGGAAAAAAAGTATGATACTGTTGGGATAAAATCTTGCTGGTTGTTTCTCAATAAACAAACAAAAAATATATACTTATTATTAAAAGAAATTTGTGGAGGCCAGGGAGATAGCTCAGTAGAATAAGCACTTGCCTGGCAAGCACAAGGGTCTGAGTTCAATCCCCAATTCAGCAAAAAAATTAAAATGATTACCTTTACCACTAAGACAACAATATGCAATGTATTAATTATTGAAACTGTGCTATCAATCACTTTTAAAACTGTCTCATTGCCATTTGTTTCTCAATAAAATTATTTTTTAAAAAATTGTTTAAGAGGAAAGGAAACATATTTCCTTTCTGAGATATATAGATTTTTTTTTTTTTTTTTTTTTTTTTTTTGCGGAACCGGGGATTGAACTCAGACCCTTTCGCTTGCCAGGGAAGCACCTATTCCACTGAGCCATCTCCACGGCCCCAGATATATAGATTTTCATGACAGTATTAATAGTATATATCAAGAAATAATCCAAATATTCATCAACTGATAAATGACTATTCATACAATGGACAATGGAACACTATTCAGCCATAAAATGGAGTACTGACATAAGCTACAACTCAGACAATAAACAAAAACATGATGCTAAAAGAAAGAAGCCTGTCACAGAAGGCTAAACATATATGACTCATTTATATAAAATATTCAGGGCCAGGGAGAGAGCCAACTGGCATAAGCAACTGCCTGGCAAGCACAAGGTTCTGGGTTTGATTCCCAGTACCACTAAATAAATAGATAGCCGGGCATGGTGGCGCATGCCTGTAATCCCAGCACTCGGGAGGCTGAGGCAGGAGGATTGTTGTGAGTTCGAGACCAGCCTGAGCTACAAAGTGAGCTTAAGGCCAGCCTGAGCTGCATAGTGAGAC
>PVKA01044923.1:0-15868 GCA_004027165.1 Ctenomys sociabilis
TTATCTGAAGAAGTTGTTGACTATAGCCATTTACAGCTTAACTTATTATTATGGCCCCATGTTATGTACCTCATTTTTATACTTTTCTGTTGGATGGTTAAGACCAAGATAGATCAAGACCTATATACCAAAAGATGTAGCTTTTGTTTCTAATGAGGTCAGTGAAGTCCCCTCAGGGTTTATCTTGTAATCCTGTACCTTACTCTGTAGATCCCTTGTCTGTGTCATCCATGCGGATGAGTCACGGCCAATGCTTGACCAGTTTGCTCTCTGTAAGAGCCAGAGAGAAAGTTTTCTCTCCATGTGACTCTCCCCAGGCACACAATACATCATCAGTCTCTTTCCTCTGTGGATCCATAATCTCCTTGATCAGAAAATTTGGAGCTAATTTTTTATCTGGTTTACCTATCCTTGAGATAAGGGGGTGTTGAGGCCTCCTGTTTAGATCATGGTCTTGAATATTAGACTTTTCTTGTCCATTAAGATTTGTCTTATATAGTTTAGTGCTCCTGTGTTTGGTGCATAAATATTTATGAGTGTTACCTCTTCCTCCTGAAGTTTTCCCCTAACCAATATACAATGGCCTTCTTTATTTCACTTGATCATTTTTGCTTTGAAATTGAGACTGTCTGAGGACAGAATTACTACTCCTTCTTTTTTCTAGGTCATGGGGCATCTAGTATTGTTTTGCATCCTTTGACTTTAAGCCTATGAATGTCTTTTTTAGTTAAGTGTGTCTCTTGTATACAGCATATTGTTGGATTTTGTTTTCTAATCCATTGTGCCAATCTATTTTTCTTAATTAGTAAATTGAGTCTATTTATAACCATACAATTTGATGGTTATAATTGAAATGTGTTGACTTATGATTAACATGTTATTTTCCTGCTGTTGTTTACTCCTTTTTGTCCTGTGTTTAATTGTTTGCCCTATTTAATGGGTTTCTTCTGTTCTCATTCATGGAGTTCTGGTCATTATGTTCCCTCTCTAGAACATCTTTCAGTAGCCTGTGTAGGGATGGCTCCATCATCATGAAATTCTTTAGTTGTTCTTTGTCATGAAAGTATTTCTCTTCTCCATCAAACTTGAAAGAGCATTTTGCAGGGTATAGTAGTCTGGTTTGGAATTTGTTTTCATAGAGAATTTGAAGTACTGTGCTCCATGCTTTCCTTGCCTTCATGGTTTGTGAAGAGAAGTCATCTGTTATTCTGATGGGTTTTCCTTTGAATGTAATCTGCTTCTTTTCTCTAGCAGTTTTCAGTATAATATTGTTGTGTTGAATTTCTAGGATCTTGACTATTATATGTCTCAGTGTGTTTTCACTTGGGTTGAAGTTATTTCACGTTCTGTATGCTTCGGTTACCTGAATGTTAGATTGTTCCCTCATATTCAGAAAGTTTTTCTGTTATTACTTCTGCCCATATTCTTTTTGGATCATTTGTATTGTCTCCTTCTTTCTCATTGATCCCTATTAATCTCACATTTTTCATTTTGGTGTCATCTTGCACATGATGCTTTATTTTTTCCTACATCCCAGTTGTTTTTAAAGATCTTTTCTCATATTCTCACTAGCTGCATCAGCCTCTTCAAGATCTGAAACTCTGTCTTCGCTTTCACTCAAATGGTTCTGTAGACTCATGATTGAGATTTTAAGTTCTTCTGTATCTCTTTGACTCTGCTTCATGCAGTCTATTTCTTTCCTGTGTTACTCATTCAAGGAGTCCATCATAATGCTAATCTCCTCTTTTTCTATCAATGTCTTCTTTAGAGGTAGTTTTTAATTCTTTTACTGCAGTTTTTTTCCAAATTGGGTTTCCTCCATATATTTCCATAATTAATTCTTTAGTTCAGATGCTATGATTTCAAAGATTTCTGTAATTTCAAAAATTATTTCTTCTCTGAGTTCCTACTTACCTTTCTGCTGTTATTTCTTTGCTTGAGACGTTGTTAATTCATATGTTTCAGCTGAAGTAGTATTCTCTGCACTTGTTCTGGGTGGGCATTGGGTTTCCCCCATACATTTCTGGATTTGATTCATTACTTCAGATGCTATGTATTCAAAAATTTCGTTTTTTATTTAATTCTTGTCTGAATTCCTCTATGCCTTTCTGCTATTGTTTCTTTGCTTCTGACTCTGTTAATTCATTCATTTCAGCTGAGCTGGTGCCCTCTGCACTTATTATTAGTGGGCTCGATGCCTGAGATTGCATTTTGCTCCTTGTCTTTGTCATTTTGTATAGCACTGACCTCTGATCTTTGGTGTAGAGTTTTGGTGCAGTTACAACCTAAGCATGTAATGAGATTCAGTTGACAATCTATTAAGTTTGAGATTATCCCGTAATGCCTGGCCTGAATCTAAGTATTGTGTTTAGCTTCTTTTTGCTGTAGCCTTTCTGGCACAGCTGTGAGCCTATGGTTCCCCTCTGTTGTGCCCCTGGCCCAGGGAGCACCCAGGAGTTCCGAATCTCTCCCAGACACTCACCGGGCCATGGTGGGCTGGATCAGGGGTCGGAAGTCACAAAAATTCTCACTCCACTAGTGGGCTTGCAGGCTGGGGTTCCTGGGATTTGCAGGGCCAGTCGGGCTGGAGTGGATCTGGCCGAGAGAGTCTCAGAAATTCTCTGTCCCTTGGAGGTTTTGGGGGCAGGGACTCCGGAGGACACCGAAAGTTCTCCCACATACTCATAGGTCTGGGCTCAGGTGGATCAGAGACCGGAAGAGTCATAAATATTCTCACTCACTCGGCTGGCTTGGGGGCAGGGCCTCCGGGGCTGTGCAATGTATTAATTATTGTAACTATCCTACTGATCTGTTTTTAAACTATTTCTTTGCTATTTTATCTTTTTTCTCATTAAAATGAATACAAAATAAAATAAAAAGAAGTCTCACTCTGAGTCCAGATGACTCTTGCTGAAATACATGAAATAAGTCATGAGGGGCAGGATAGAACGGCAGAGAAGAAAAAGCTGGGATGAGAGTGCTGGAGAGCTGCAGGTGGCCTCCTGGGTGAGTCTGGCAGGGTGGAAACTGCACTTGCATGGGTTAAACTTGATGAGGTTGTTGAAAAACACACCAGATAGCTATAGGTCCAACAACTCACAGAGCTCACATCTGAATGGGAGTAGTTGATGCTCCATCAGAAAGAGAAACTTTGTGGTACACTGGGCACCAGGTAAAATTCTAAGAACAGTTATTTATACTTTAATAATGGAGAAATTAGGCTTAATGATTATGCTCAAACTTCCAAAGCAAGCTTCAAAAGGGCTAAATTGCTCTGTGTATAGCTGCATTCCAGAACGAAGCCAAACGCTCTTGCCAGTGTTTAGATCTAAAGTGTATCCCCAGATCTCATGTGTTTTGGAAGTTAAATCATGGGGCTCTAAAACCGTTGATGGACTCATTCACCAAGGAGTTTGGTAGCTAAACAGGCTGTTAGGGAGTGCAGCTTGGTTGGAGGTGGGTCCCTGGGCCTGTGACCTGGAAGGTGTTGCTATGGTTCAGATCTAGAATGTTCCTCTGAAGTAATGGTGATAAACCGATGGCACACATGCCCCAGTGGAACTTTTGTATCATTGCAAGCCGTAAAAGATTTGGCATCACTGTTCTAAAGCCTCATGTGCTCAGAGGTGGCACTTCTTGAAAGTAATTTGGTCATGGGGATGCTATATTTATCCGAGGATTACTGGTGAATCCATGGCTATATGTGTTATTGGAAGCAGGGCCCGGTTCATGAGGCGGGGTCAGGAGCCTGACCTGGATGAACACATCCCCTTCCTGCCCCCTCCCTGCACTCTTTGACTCCTGGGAACCATGACATGAGTAACTTCCCTCTTCCAGACTCTTCCACCAGGCTGTTCTTGCCTTCATCTGAGGCTGAATCCTTTAAGAACCATGAGCCAACATGAGCCTCTGAGGGCATCAGATGCTGTGTCTCAGTGGTAAGAAAGTGACAGAGATTAGTGCATTGTTGTCCTCAGCCCAGCCTTTACTCTGCTTCTTGGCTGCCAAGGGGAAGCAGAAGTCCTCTGCCTGGAACTTTCACCATGACCTTCCTGGCCTTCTGTCCTAGATTCAGCCAACTATGGGCTGAGTCCTTTAACCAGAAGGAGAATCCAACAATAGGAACAGACCCCTAACTGACAGAATGGTAGTAAAGATCAATATAAATATTATAAATATTTGAAAGACCTACTATAAGTATTACAAATATATCAGTGGATGAAAGGAAATCATAAGACATAGTGAGAAGATAAAGGGAAGTTATAACATTGAAATATCAAAAAAATGCAATGTTTGGAATAAAATATACAGATTAACATTTTCGGATGTAATGATCAGTAAGCCTTAAAACAAAGAAATTAAAGCTATTTCAGCTTAATCACAAAGGGAAAAGACAAAAAATATTTAAAAATTAAAAGGAGATTCACTTGAAGCATAATGATACTATCAAATACATGTATTTGAAGTATCAGAAAAACAAGAGTGACTGAACACAAAATCTATTTGAAGAGATAATAGCCAAATTCCCAGATTAAATTTAAAAATATACTTTACAAATGTAAGAATCCCAATAAGGCAGAATAAACATAAGGAAAAGTATAGTCCTCCTCAGACATTGTGCTCTGACTTCAATGATGTTAAGCTAGAAGTCAATACCTGCACCTCCTCTTCCTTGTATGGCAAAGTCTCCAGAAGGGTACTTCTGCCTTCAGTTGACATGGACCTTAGACCTCTGGCTAGTCTGTCCCTGATGAAGGAAGCAAGTCCCAGACTTTGTGCACAGCCACTCTGGAAGAGTCTCACATCAGCTGCTGTGCTCTTTCCTGCTCTACAAACAGTCCAACACCTTCAGGGGCCTTGCAAGGTGTCCAGATCTCCTTGGTTGCTTGATTTCCCATAGCCTCACATCACATAGCTCTTTCTCATTAAGTGTCTTTACCTCCAAAAGCCTGCTCCTAGAAATATCCCAACCTCATTATACCCTGAGAATTTCTTCCAAACTTGAGAGGAAATTTGAACCCATGAGGTCATTTAGTGACTGTGCCCCTAACCTCTTCCCCAAACCTAGAACCATTATGGTGAATGGTCCCTGTGAACCAAGGGGGAAGCCTTTGTATTGTAGAAAAAGGATACACAGATTTAAATTATAGAAAGTTGAGATTTTGGTGAGCATGAACTCAAAGTTGAAGGAAGTGGGACCCAGGCAGAGGAGGTATCATTGGAGACAGCCTCAGGCTAACAAGGACATAGACCTCCTTGATAGAGCTGTACCTATTTATAGCCACAGGGAGAGAGGGAGAGAGAGTCTGAGATAAATAGCTATGAAAGAAAGAAAGAAAGAAAGAAAGAAAGAAAGAAAGAAAGAAAGAAAGAAAGAAAGAAAGAAAGAAAGAAAGAAAGAAAGAAAGAAAGAAACTATTCATATATATTTCGAAGTCATCCTAAGTTTTCCAGGCTGGTGTTGAGGTTGCAGTCTTCCAGCTACCTTGGGCTCTATGCCTTTACTCCAGGTAGCCACCACATTGCAATGGTTGCAAAGCCCCTCTGGACAAACTACAGGTCTAGAAGGAGGCTGGGGTTGGGGCTGGCAGCAGGTCATGGAGGTAGAGAAGCCAACATAAAAAAGGACCAGAATAGTCAGATACGGAGGGTTAAGGGTCCTTGAAAGAACAGTGGCAGCTGCCAAGGTGAGAGAGAAGGTGCTGGCTATGCAGCTGTCTCCCTAAATCACAGCCCCCCACAAAAGTGGGTCCCACCACTCTAAGTCTCACAGACATGCCACGTGCCAAGATGGGGACCATCTCTGTTTCCTCAGTTGCTAAGTTAGAGGACTGAACTTGGAGGCCTTCCAGCCCTTCTGTGGTTTGGGCAGGTTCTTGTACTTAGTATGCCTTGGCTGCCTGTTGTATTCATCTGGGAAAACCAGGGTAGCTTGGTAAACAAACAGGACCCCAAATCCCAGAGTCCTAAAACAAGGAAAAGTTTACTTCACAGTCACGCTGCCTGCCCACTGCTGGTCAAGGTGAGCCTCAGAGGCCCCCGCCCAGTTCTCCTAGAGAAGGCACTGTTTGCACAATCCTGCTGCTGTGGGCTGTGAGATGAGATCAGAAGCAGCCCCTGGAATCTCCACCCAGAGGTGGCTCACGCACACCTCCTGTCCTCCTTGAGGTGACTCACCCATATCAATTGTCATTGAGTAGTTTCACCAGCCAAGGAAAGCCAGGTGATCAACCATCACATTCCTGAGTGTAAGAAGTGCAATTCTGCCATGTATGCTGGAGGCCAAATGCCAGAAAGGAGTGACAACCCGAGCTCCACATTACCCCCCATAGAGATGCCGTCCTGGGCTGGGCCACACTCACCACGTACTCTTTTTTCTGGCTCCAAGCACCGGCAACCAGCAGTAACCCACTTGCCTCTCACAGATCAACCGAGAAGATGAGCAGACAGGCAACACTCAGCCAATGCCGCCTGCTGTGGATATTCTTCTGCCCTCAACTCAGTCTGGCGCAGCTCCTAACCCAACCGGTCCCATCTTGCTTGCAACAATTATTCAGGACAAAATGCCCATTACATCCCTCACATCTGTAAGCTGCATATCCTGAGAACTAGTTTCTTCTGAACAGACTCTTCCTCCTAGATCGATTTTCTGTGACCACATCTTGCCTATCTCAGCTTTCCAGGCCAAGGCCCTTGGAGTTTTCTGGGACTTCATACCCATGGCCTGAGGAATTCTTCCTCTCCATAGGAAGACTCCTGTGGATCAGCCAGGTAATCTAGCTTTTCAAATAATCTGTTCCCTCTAAATACTTTAAAATAATGCAAGAGGGTTAGAGCACAAGGGAGCGAGAAAGACATGGAAGAATCTGAAGGCATCCGCATTGTAACCTTCCCGCACAGGTGCCTGGCTCATACTCCTGATTGGCACTTAGCAAATGCTCAAGAAAAGTGCTCCCTGGAAGCCCAAACCCTGCCACCACAGCTGCCTGCAAGCACACTTTCTATTTAAAGAAGAGAAAGTTGATCTCTCTGCATCTCCTCATTTTATGTTTCTCCTTTTTGAGATACCCTGCAAGTGGGTCTCAACATTTATAAATATTCAAGGCTCTTCTCATTCTTTGACATTTCAAAATGGACCTGAAAGTGATTATTCCACACAATAAATTCAGGCAATACGACAGTGTCAAGAGGGACTCGGCACTTGCCCCCATCTCCACCCAGCAAGCAAATGCTGAAGAGGAGGGTGGGCACAGCTGGAAGGCTGGGTCCCGCTGGGCTGCAGCCAGGGAGCTCTAGAAAATGGACCCCAGCTGATGTCCTCTGGCCGCAGCCATCAGCCAGGCGCTGCCCCTGCCCAGGCCTCATAGGAGAGCAAAAGCAGATCAGCCACATCAGCCCTGTTGTTCAAGTGCATTTACATATCAGCTGACAAACCCCACATCATTTTTATGGTTTCTGATAAAAATGACTGCTGTTATTACAGATTTTTTTTAAAAGTACTTTACCTGAAAGGAGTGATTTATATTCTTCTTGTTCTCTTTTTTTTCTTAAAAGAAAGAAGACAATGTCTTGTAGTCATGGATGGTACACTGCCATGGCACCCTCAGTCCTGACTGTGGGGTGCTGCCAGGGAAACTGATTAGCCTGCTTCCTGCTCTGTGGCTGCCACCAGAGATAAGGGTGAAGGAGATAAGTGAAGAAGAAGGGGATCTCCCCTTAGCAGAAGGCCTAAGAAATGCAAACTATTGCCTGAGTCCTCCTCTTACCCTTGTTTAAAAACAAGGCTTTCTTGCTATTTAAAACCATTTTTATTACAGATACTTTCAGGAAACCATGCTTTTGGAAAAAGAAAAACAGGAAATATAACATTATACTCAGCAAAATAAAAAAGTAATAATAATGTCTACAGCCATAAGGCTGAGTAAACTGACCAAGATCAGAATGAATAAAGAATAAGTGTTTTAAAGATGGGCAGAAACAGCTAGTATGTTGAATGATGCTTTACCACCATATGAATTGCATTGCTTCCGAACGTTCCTAGTGGTGCTTTCATGCACCTAAAGCCACTCAGCTCACTCAGGCATCAGAGATCAGGAGAAGCCTGGGTCTTATGTAGGCGCCCCTGGCCCCAGCAGCAACAGTCCAGCCTCAACTGGGATCTCCTTCATTCACTGAGGGCTCCTGCCTCAGCCAGCCCTGATCCATAAGACTCTGCTGCTAAACAAAGATATTAAGTCATTAAAATGCAGTAACTGACTGTCACTAGTTATTTAGCTAATTCTGTAATTCAAGGGCTCCTGAGCAGCCGTAAGGGCCAATCATGCACAGTATCATGGGCTCAGCTGGCTGGCCTGGCTCCTGCCTGGATCCTGATAGTGGGAGGGTCTGATGTTCCACTCTGCACCCCGGCACTCCCGATGAGAAGTGCACAACGGCCAGTGTGAATTATAGTGCACATGGAGCAGGGGACCCATTAATGACTTGCAAGGCAGATAGAACAGCTCCAAAGCAGAGATACTTCTAAAATAGTAAAGCTATTAGGTACACATTATTTAATTTTTTGCTGTTCCTCTGAATGTCAAAAAAGGAAAAAAGAAGATAGAAAGCATGGGACTGAGGAGTGACCCAGGTTAGCCCCTGGACCACATGCTGTGGCTGATTCCATTCGGAAGGGATCTGTTTCAAATGTCTGTCACAAAATATATAATAAACATTTGTTTGTTTGTTTGTTTTTGGTTTTTTGGCAGAACCAGGGATTGAACTCAGGCCTTTGCTCTTACCAGGGAAGAGCATCTTCTGAGCCATCTCCCCAGCCCCTAATAACCTAGTTGATACATTCATCTAAATGCTGCTCAGGAGCTGTCTGTAGGCATGATGGGCTGACCCATCTTAAGTGTGGATCCTCCACCTCAGGCATCTGGCTGGTTATTGAACAAAGACTCCATCTGCCTTTCCTTGGTACTGTTTTCTTGGGGGCTCTGCTGACCCACAGAGGTTAAAAGGTCATTTCCAATTTAGAATGGGGGTCACATTTACAGCTCTCAAGGCCACCATTCCCACCCATTTGACAAGAGTTGATGGCTGCTTGGCAACTTGTCCCTGTCCCTGGCAGTCATGGTCAGGCATGGGCCTGCCACCAGGCAAGTTCCAGCTCCCAGCAGGCCCCTTCCCACTGGCTGAGCACAAAGTATAGTGTCTCAGAGAGGGATTTTCATCTGACCCTGTTCTTCCAAAATAGTTACAGGAGAGACAGTCTCCAGCTTCTGGCTAGGGTATCACTGGTCTTCTTTAATCATGTCAAAAACAAACAAACATGAATCCAAAGAAGCGTCAGAAGCCAGGAACCACAGAATCTAGTCTCAGAGCTCGTGTTCCTCTCTATGCCTGTCATCCATCAATAAAAGCAAATGAGTGGCATAAAGGGTCCTGAGAGATTCCCCATCTCTGAGGTTCACTACCCAGAATCTCACTCACAGGGGTTTTGTAGTCAGAGCCTATGTGAGGTCCAGACCCCCCAGTTGAGGGTTGTGTGACCTTAAGCACTGACATAGTCTTGACAAGAGGTCATTCACCCCACTTACCTGTCTCTGTATAAAGAATCCATGAAGGACACCATGGGTAAAGCCATGGTTGGTATCATGTGAGGTCAGGCAGGTTGGCTGCTCAGAACATAGGCTGTGAAGTCTAGGAATCAAAGCAGGTGGCAGCTCAGGTGACTCACCCAGCAAGAACCAGAGACAAGGGTGTGGGGACACGTATTTAGATAGCAATAGACCCTAGCAAACCTGTGGCAGGAGACTTGACATCTCCATATGCCCCATTGGCCAGAACTTACTTGTAGTATTAATGGAATTGAGGTCTCCTTTGTTTGTGGCTGCCTCTGGCATTAGCTGCTGAGATCAGCCTGAATGTACTTTGGCTATGCCTGCGAGGGCTTGGGTGGGGCAGATGAAGAGCCCTTAGGGCTGGGGTTAAGTCTAACTAGGGAGCAGGAAGCCAGAATCCCACTGTGCAGCCACAGGGACTCAGCCAGCCATGTGGATGAGTGCTCTGCTGGTGCACAGAAATGCTGCAAACTGAAACAAGCCTGCTGATGTGTTGGACTTGTCCTTCATGACTGAACTAGATTCTCCCTTCATCTTCATGAGGCATCTTAGAAATTCACTCCTAATGCCTGCAAATAGGCTGGTTTTCTCCTATGCAGCCATTTGCATTCTGTTCCCTGTAGCATGGCACTGGTGAGAAAGTACACTGCTGAAGTTTCCTAGTTTGGTGAAAACCATATTGATCTTTTCAGCCATAAAGGAGAGGTGAGACAAGAAACACTGAAGACAGGTTGAACAGTCACAAAACCGAGCAGTAGTACAGAAGACTACTGGTGTAGATCAAGGCAGTAGTGGGTGGGACAGTCAAAGATGTTCATGAGCATGGATTTACTAAGAGGAAGTTCTGCCTGGACTTGATCAAACACCCCTAAAGAATCTAAACCTGAAGCTCAGAAGCTAACTGGCATCAACTAGGAAATAGTACCATATTCCAGCCACTGTGCAAACTATTGTCAGCTTGTTCATGTGAAAAATGTGAGAAATGAGATTAATTAGGATTCCCAATTTACAATCAGTTCTCTAAGAATATGGACTCAAATTAAATTAGCAGCTGTTTTAATTTTCTCCTATACCTCCATAGTCTGACTCTTAATCATGCTATACCCAAACTCTCTTATCATAATTGAATTATACAATGGAATTGCAGTTCACATGCAAACTCTACACATACTAGCTCACCTCTCACCAGAGCCTTAAATCTGCAAAATACTATGTGGGAACAAAATGTTCTGTGCAATCCAATGTTGCAGCCTAAGTCAGGCATAGTTCTATAACCAAGACTCAGAGAAATAAAATCTTAATTTATTTCATTGATGTACATTTAAATGGAAATTTTGTGTAGCTGTCTTACTGGATAGCACAGGCCTAGGCTTTGGCTGCTGGACATACAACCATGGAGCAGAGTCTGTTTATGTCAACATACCATAGCACTCATCCCAGGAATGGAGAATCCTAGCCTATACCAGAACCAGGTGAGTGAGAACTAGTATTTATCAAGATGCTCAGGGGCCATGTGTGGGCAGTAAAGTTTGGGACATGCTGCTCCAGGCAATTACAAGGCTCCTAATGTGGAGTTTACATCACAGACTACAAAGCATCTTGGTTGCTCTTGGTAGCAGATTCCAGGGTCTCAGTCCAAGACACGGCATTTGTAGGTCCGTGCTTCAGAGTCTGTCTCCTGTCCTGGCAACTGGGGTTGCATCTGTGATGAGCACCCTCCCTAGCTGGCCACGTGGAGAAGGACTATGACACCCCTTTCCACACATTGGATAGGGGTGGCCTGGGCCAAAAGGTATGAAGCTAGGAACTAATTTGGCACTGAGGAGAATCATGGGATCAACCAGCCAGCTGGCAGGTCAGGAAAACTTGATTCTGCAGCTACTTTGGGTCTGTCTGGAAATTTGTTTAATAGGAAACAAAGAATGCCATAGCACTCCTTTCTTTAAGAAAATAAAAGTCAAGCCAGATACTGTAGCTATTCTATGATAAAATCTTTAATATCATTATTCCAGAAGGCTGAGGAAGGAGGATTAGAGGTTCATGGCCAACCTGGACTACGTAGCACAACATACCAAACCCTCCCCACTAGGGAGTTTGGCAGTCCCTCCCTAGTTGGACTTAGACATCCCCAGTTATCATACACAAGGTGGGGAGGAACTCTACTGCATGACAGAAGGTGGCAGAGGGTGCTGCATAGGCTTAGGCCTGAGCCTCTTTCTACCAAAAAGAAAGTCCATCCATTCTTGCTGTGAGTAGATTTTCCAGTGGCTTTTGTCTAGGCAGTGTTACTTGCTGCAGTCACCTTGAGGACAATCGGAAGAAACCACCTCCTGAACACTTTCCCCGCCCACTAAGTCCACAGAGTGTACCTTTCCTGAATCATCTCCCACAGGCCAAAACAGCCCTGGAGCCAGTGTATCATCAAAATGCTAACCCAAATAACCAAATCACAGTTCTGGACAGAGACAAGGAACCCACCCCTCCCCTCCCCATCACAGAGACATTTTGCTCTGAGTGGACTCCCTTGCCCCTTGTACAGCCAACTTTCCATATCCTATCCCTTCTCTTTCACATATTCCATTTGTCCTTGGCTGGAGGAGTGCTGAGCTGTGACAAGTGGTAGAAACTTGTGCCATAGGTTTGATGGCAACAATTTCCCTGTGTGCTCTGACTATCTCACTCCCCAGAACACCTCCCACCCCACCAGATGGCAAATTAAGGTAAGTTAGTATTGGTCTTGCTGAGAGTCCCACTTCTATAGCAGCTTCCATCACCACCCTAGCTACTTTGTGCAGACTTTCCACCCAGCTATCTGAACCCTCTGCCTAGGAGGAGTTCACACAGTTGTTGGATTTGCTGTAAATCTCCTTCCCTGCTCTCCTGAGCAACTTCCATGATCACCAAAGTTTGGGGCTCAGGTCACAGGTAGAAAAGGCCAAAACCCCAAGCCCACCCACTCATCTCCAGGAGCAGCCAGGCAGCCATCTCATTCTGCAGGATGAGTCAGCCCTGCCCTCCCCACAGATGCCCACACTTACGTCTTTTCCTCCCTTACAGATGAACCAGCCGCTCATCGGAAGCTATTTTTGGATGAAAGAATTTACATAGGTCATTTAGGATAGTGAGGATAAACTGCTATGATGCAGCAGCAACCCACAATAAAACTTCAGGGCATATTGCAAGCCTTCCTTAAGAGAGCTAGGAGCTCTGCTCCCTGGAGTCATCATTCTGACCCCAGACCAGGTGGATACCGTAGCCTCCATCTGACACATAGCCTGTCACCATGACAAGTAGCAGCGAGTACCACCAAGCCCACACTGGCTCTCAGCACTTCCATCATTGTGCACACATGCAGTAGCCACATGACACCTAAGTCTATACACACCCTCCCTGCAGGAGCTCAGAGGGATGTCCCCCATAAACCAAGCATCTGTTGAATCCTTGGACATCCTGTCGCATGTCCTGAACCTAGGTGGACTTTGCTGGCTTACGTGTGCAGGCCCCAAGGTAGTTTTACCTAATTGTTACAGATGAATCACTAGGGTTTCCTAACTGCATGGTGATTTTAGAAAAAACTTTATAAACCACTCACCTCTCCTGACTTGTCCTGGAACCCCCATGGAGCTCCCTCCAGTGAACCTGAAGGGCTGGCCCCAGAGAGCACTTCTCAGAGTCTCAGTTCCTTCTAGAAAGTCCTTGTACATCAGACTTTCCAGCCAGAGAACACTTTATTTAGAATAGAGAAGTGAAATCCTTGTCACCAGTGAGGCCTGCAAAGCTTTCCACACCCTTGCTGCTCCTCAGCCTGTAACTGGTTGGCTGCTTCTCTCCATGAACAAGTTTGCAGATGTGACCCACCTGTGTGGGGAAGGACATGGCCCAGCATTTCCTGTAGGATGATGTGTCCCTCTCTGTCCAGTATAAAGAAGTCCAGAAAGAGCTCTGAATATGAAGCCCAACACTTGCATAGTCATCCACCTGAGACTCTTGTGAGTGTCTTGCTGCAGTTTGACCTTCTATTAGGACACTGCATGGATACAAAGCTGATCCCTTTGCTTATGGTTGCCTTGACCCTGATGTCTGTGGTTTCTCATTATGGAAGAAAATTAACTTACTCTTCATACAGAATACCCTAGAATGTTTCTAGGTTTTTAAAATATCAATGTCCTTCTTTCTCTAGGGAACTGAGAGGCCCCACCCATGCTGGAGAACCTGAGTCAAGAGCCGCTACTGGGCAACTCTGTGCTTCCCACACTTTGCTGGGGAGGAGGGGAGTGGATGTGCTGTCATCCTGCATTGTGAACTCAGAAAGTCTAACTGCACTGTAGCATAACTGGAGAGCCCACCAGACCCACCCACCCTTCTCAGCCCCAAAGCACTGGCTTGACTTTCCACCAAGCACAGGATTAAAGATCAAGCCTCTTCTCAGCCTATTTTCAAAGAAGGTTAAAGGTACATGTATACTAATCATGTTTTTAATTTCATGATGTCTTTCACCTTGCAGGTGTAACTGACCAGAGAGACTGCCCCTCCTTGGGCTTTCTTATACTTACAGTAATAACTTGCCCATGAGCATGCTTTGCATATGTACCCCAGTGAATCTGGCACCCAGGGCCCCAGCCAGGAATTTAGCTAGCTCACACACACCAAGTCAGTATTGGTCCTGCTCTAATCAACCCTGGCCCAGACCTCTGATAACAGTAAACACCTGGTAGCCCAAAACCTGCTGAAATGAGTCACATGTTCCCAGCCCTACAGGAACACAAGCCAAAACTGTGGCCTCTGATTTTCCTTGCTTGTACTCCTGTCCCCTCTGGTAATGCCCCATATACATTTTGTTTCTAGGGGATCTGTGAATAAAAATAAATTCTTTGTTAATGGCACTGACCTCATCCAGTTGTCAGACTGTCCCCTCCATAAATGAAAACTCCTCAGGAATAATTGATACAATGAGGAATTTACATCCCTGGAAGTAATACTCCAAGAGGGGGAAGTTGGGCCTTGGATGTATCCACCCAGCTCCCTGGACCTTAGGTAAGTATTTAATGACACCATGGTTGTATCAAACAGTACTAGAAAAACAGATATAACACAAGATATCCAAGTATATAAGAAATGGCAGGCACAGTGGGCTCATGGTGCTAGGATGAGCAGCTTTCAGAGAGCATCTGCACACTGCAGATTGAAATATTCAGTCAGAGGTCTGAAGCTCACTGAAGTTTCTGTATAAGTCCATATCAGGAGGCTGATAGGTCTGCAACAGAAGGTTGAAGAGTCTGTTCTGAAAACCAGGAGACCACGTCCAAGATGAAGGCAAAATCTGAAGCTCTTCTGAAAAACAAAAGTAGATCTGTCCTTGCTCATTTCCTCTACATACCATCGAGGCAGCAAGACAGCCTTGGTGGGTGCTCCCTACCCTGAGGTGTGGAATTGCTTAGCTAATTTAGTTAAGCTTCTAAACTTCTCAAGTTGACACAGTCAATCCAGTATTGTAATGGTCTATGTCACCTTCTAAAGACCCACACCATTAAGCCTGAGGTGAGGGGCCCAAGGCCACTTCCCAGAGCCAAGAATAATGTGACAGATTATCCTTCTAAAATAAACTTTGTGATTCACTTAGGGTCAGGTTCCTAAATCTGGCTCCCATACTGAGGGTTGATTATCCAAGGCAGACATATAGCAATCCCACTGGCAATTGCCTTTTTCTATACAGCCACTATGAACACAGAAAGATTGACTTACTGAAAGGCTCAGGAGGGCTTGCCCTCCCCAAGGAACTAAAGAAACAAGATGGATTGGTCTTCAAGAATATTATTGAAACAGAATTTAGGCAATGCCTACAAATGATTATGCTGTTATATTGATGAATGTTTATATGCAAGTTGGACAAGTAATCAGACTAATGAAATGCATGTCCATCATTATACTTTATTTTTCCTGAAAGTCAAGGATACAGAATAAAATATAAAATGTGATTTCCAAGGCCAAAAGAAGACCGGAAATATTGGCAAATAACACAGGAAAAAAGCACTGGCGGTGACTCATCCACATGGATGACACAGATAAAGGAACTACAGAATAATGTACAGGACTACAAGATAAACCCTGAGAAGACTTCAATGACCACATAGGAAATATAAAGTTCATGTGTTGGTATATAAGTTTTGATCTACCTAGGTCTTAACCATCCAGCAGAAAAGTATAAAAGTATAAAAATGAAGTATACATTGTGAGCCCATAATATTAAGCTGAGCTGTAAATGG
>PVKA01044924.1:0-15863 GCA_004027165.1 Ctenomys sociabilis
GTTCAGTCTGGCCTTAAGCTCACTTTGTAGCTCAGGCTGGTCTCGAACTCACAACAATCCTCCTGCCTCAGCCTCCCGAGTGCTGGGATTACAGGCATGCGCCACCATGCCCGGCTTCTTTTTTTTTTTTTTTTGAGATAGGGTTTCACTATGTGGCTCATGCTGGCCTCAAATTCATGGTGATCTCCTGCCTCAGTCTGTGCTGGAAATATAGGTGTGTACCACATCTGGCTCCCCATTTTCCTTTTTTATATTCTAATAGATCACAAATATTTATTATATTTTTTCTATTTAAAGTATATTAAGGGCTAGGGAGATAGCTCCGTGGTTTATGGCTGGCAAGCATAAGGGCCTGGGTTTTTTTTTTTTTTTTAATATGTATCCGCTGGTCAAATAGCTCAGTGGATTAAAGTGCCTGCAAACAGGTGCAAGAGCTGGAGGTTTGGGGCCTGCTGTGCCGGCTCCACCCCTGGGGCACACTGAGACAGCAAATGAGACTGGGCAAGGTGGCTCGCTCATGTAATCCCAGCTCTTGGGAGGTTGTAAACAGGCAGATCACTATGAGTCCCATGTAGTAGTGAAACCCTGAACACCCTGTAGACCCTTCCCTAAAATACAAAAACAACAACAAAAAAAAATGTATTTAGTACAGGGTCTACAGGGTCTCACTACACAGATCAGACTTGTAATGAGCCTTCCTGGTTTTCAGGCTCCCAAGCACTGGGATTATAGGCGCCCTTGCCACTAGGCCCAGTCTCATTTGCCGTCTCAGTGTGCTGTGGAAGTGGGGCCTGCACGCATGCCCCCAGTTCCCCCCTCCCCACTCCTGAGACTACCTAAGCAGGTACTTTAAACCACTGAGCTATCTTGCTGGCTTAAGGACCTGGGTTTCATCCTAGGTACTGCATGTTGTGTTGGCTCCAGAATCCTAGGCTTGGGTACTAGCCTGGTTTCCATGGCACATGCCTATAATCCCAGCATTGGGAAGGCTGAAACAGGATCACTACAAGTCCAAGCCACATAGCGAGACCCTGTATCAAATAAATAAAAGATTACAAAATAAGTATATTAATTTAGGTGTGGTGCTGCATACCTGTGATTTCATCACTTGGGAGGCTGAGACAGGAGGATCACTGAGATTGAAGTCAGCCTGGGCTACAAAGTGAGTTTAAGGCCAACCTGAAGTACATAGCAAAACCTTGTCTCAAAAAGACAAAAAAAAAAAAAAAAATTGAAGCCACGTGTCTTACTTATGTTCTTTGTTACTGGGACCCAACACCCATAACTAAAGGAAAGACTTATAATGTTTCACAGATGTAGAGGTTTCATAGTCAGCTTGCTCCAGGTAGAGGGGATTTGCCCATGGCATGATTGTTAGAAGCACAGAGTAAGAAGGGAGGAATAGGGAGGAGGGAAACCCTTACAGGCCCACACAGAGGACGTGACCTCCTCTGACCATGCTTAGCTTCCTATGCCACATTTACCTATAAACTCACCATCATTGGACTAATCCATTGGTAAGTCTGATCCAGTCATCTCTCAAATGCTCCTCACTTACAAACATGGAAGGCTTCATCCAATTATAAACCATAACACTGGTTGTGCTGAGGTGTGATTATAATCCTCACACTCTGGGAGGCTGAGGCAGGAGGATCTCTTGTTCAAGCGAGCCTGAATAATTTAGCAATTTTTTTTTTTTTTAACTTAGCAATTTAATAAGACCCTGTGTCAAAAGAAGATAAAGGACTAAGGATGTAGCTCAGTATTAAAGTCTTGGTTTAATTCTTAGTACCACATAATGAAAAAACAAAAACAAAAACCGAACAAACAAAGCTGAAGTACATTAAAGCTGGGCATGGTGGTGTGCACTTGTAATCTTAGCTATTAGAGAGGCTGAGACTAGCGTATCCAGAGTTGAAGGCTGGCCTGCATACTCCCATCTCAGGTGAGGGAGGGAGAAGGGGAAGGACTGAAGGAAGGAGAGAGGAGCAGAGATAGATTCCCTCAGACCACCCATTTGGGACAGCTTCTGTCCCTCTTAGAAGCTTTCTTTCAGTAAGTACTTCCTACTCTTAAAAAAATAAGAAAGAAAATTGAGTTCTAAAAATTTATGATGATTTATATGTGTGAGGAAATGGATCTGAATATAAAAATATGCTGGGCTCAATGTGGAGTGCCTGTAATCCCAGCATTTGGGAGGCTGAGGAAGGAGAATCATCAAGAATTCAAGGCCAGGGGTGGGGAGATAGCTCAGTAGAATAAGTGCTTCCCTGTCAAGTGCAAGGGCCTGAGTTCAATCCTCAGTTCCACCAAAAAAAAAGAAAGAAAGAAAAAGAATTGAAGGCCAGGACTGGCCAGATAGCTCAGTGGACTAAAGTGCCTGCTTAGGCAGACTAAGGGGCATGGGAGGGTTGGGGGCTTGCATGTGTGCCAGCCCCGCTCCCTGAGGCTTGCAGAGGCAGCGAATGAGACTGGGCAAGGTGGCAAGGGTGTTTGTAATCTCAGCGCTTGGGAGGCTGAAAATGAGAATCACTACAAGTCCAATCTACATAGTGAGATCCTATAGACCCTAAATACATTTAAAAAAAAAAAAAGAAAAAGAATTCAAGGCCAGCCTGGACTACATAGTAAGACCCTGTCTCAAAAAAAAAAAAAAAAAAAAAAAAAAATTTCCCCCCTCAGGATAAAGCAGAGTTGCTTTTTACCCTTTATAGGAAATGAAGACTTTTTTTATTTCTACTTTCTTCTCTTGTGTGTCCCATTAGAGTTACCTATAGATTTTCTTCTCTTAGATTCTCTGTATTCTTGGGTTCCACCTCTTTTGTTGAGGTTCAGAGGTAATTATAATTCCCCAGAGTACTCAGGTGTGTATGGACCAGGCTTTTATGGAGTTGTCAGCATTAATTTAGGGTTAATGTTCCATGTAGGCCTAGAGTCCTCAAAATAGTGCTAAATAGAGACAGAATGCTGCAGAGGCTTCCTAGGCCTTTCTGGACCTGCTTCCTGTAACCCTTGTCCTACTGCTTTTTCCTGGTAATGGATATACCTTCTTTGGGGCTTTTTATGGGTGAAAGCTGCTTGTATACTGTTGATCCACATGGCTGTTTGCAAACAGGGTACATTGGAGGCCAGGTTGGCTACAAGTTAGGGTTCAAGAATCAGGAAAGTGCTGTATTTGTCATGGCTATGTGATTTGAGAAAGTGACTTGTGACTTACTTTAAGCTTCAGTTTGCTCATCTCTTTTTTATTTATTATTATTATTATTATTTCTTTTTTTTGGCGGAACTGGGGATTGAACTCAGGTCCTTGTGCTTGGCAGGCAAATGCTTATTCTACTGAGCCATCTCCCTGGCCCCTTGCTCATCTCTGAATGGAATGGCATTCATGTATGGATCTTACAAGGCTGTGAGGATTAGATAGTAACATGAATGTAAATACTTAGCTTTGTACCTAGCATGCATTGTTAGCCATTGTTATTGTCCTTTTTGCTCTTGTTATGATACTCATAATACTGTATTTTCTATTATTGCTACTAGTACGCTTTGATGGGCTGTTTAGTTCTTGAGGAAGCTAATGTGAGAATTAGATACAGTAGGCATAGCTGATATAGCCAAAAATGAATTGTGGAGTGGAGTTGTAGCCCAGTGGTACAACCAATAGCCTTAGCATTTGCAAAGCCCTAGAGTTAACCCACCAGCAAAACAAACAAAAACAACAATTTTATCCCAGCACTCGGGAGGCTGAGGCAGGAGGATTGTTGTGAGTTTGAGATCAGCCTGAGCTACAAAGTGAGCTTAAGGCCAGCCTGAACTGCATAGTGAGACCCAGTCTCAAAAAGACAAAAAAAAACAAAAACAAAAACAAAAACCCACAATTTTAAATAAAAGAAGAATCAGGCTGGGGAGATGGCTCAGTGGAATAAACACTTCCCTGGCAAGCGCAAGGGCCTTATTTTAATCCCCGGTTCCACCAAAAAATAAATAAATAAATAAAAAAGAAGAATCATAAGGTGTGTTTTGGAATAGCCATTGGAATTCGCTGCTAGTACAGGGTGAGTAAGTATAGGGTGGTTGCTTCTCTAGGTGCTAGGGAAGAGCCAGGTGTCCTCACTGGCATGGCCTCACATGAGCACATGAATTCTGAGCCTCATGGTTGATTGAGGCTAGGTACCTCTGTTGTTCCTGTGTGTTACAAAATATTACATGAAGATAAAACTGGTACAAAAACCCAGTTTGAAATATATCATAATGAAACCATCGATTTCCCATCCGTTTTGAAACTTTTTCCTTTCATTTTAGGAAGCATTCATTCGAAGCATTTTGTCAAAGCCTTTTAAAGTTCCCATTCCAAATTATCAAGGTAAAATGGATGCCTTTTAGGTTTTTTAATCAATATGTATGAATGTACCTGCTTTTGAAAATATAGCTTAGCTGGGAAATGGAGATACCAGTTCAGTAATGACTTTGTGTTTGAGGTGACCCATGTGGCCTAAATGAAAGTCAGATTAGCCTTTGCAAGGGTTGCTGAGACTGCAGCCCTTTATCTTCTTGGTGGAGGTGGCCAGTGCTTTTAGGCTGGCTGATAGATCTAGCTTCCTTCAGTCCAAGTGTATTCATTAACATTTCCTTTATGAGGTTAACTGTATTGGAAGTCTTATTTCTGTCGTTTTCCTCTGTCCAAGGTTGGCTACTGCATTTCTCTAAAACTGGGGCTAGTGAAGAGGGAGGCCAGTTTTTAAGAGCTCTGACTTGAAAAACCTCTTTGGGGTTTCAGACCTTCCAAGATTGACTTTGAATTGAAATGAACAAGGCTTGGCCCTTTAGAAATTTGTACTTATATGGGAAAAATAAAATAGAGCTTTGATCTTACTCTGAAGTGATAATGGTTAGGTGGAGGGTACCCTCTGGGTTTGGAGGTGCTCTTGGAGAAAGTGGTTCATATGAGATCCCACAAAAGGTGATGTTAAGCAAGAGTATTTGAGCTGGGCCTACTTAAACTCCTTAACATAGAGGTTTAGATGACAGATTGATTGTTGGTTTCTAGGTCCTCTGGGCTCTCGGGCATTGGGCCTGAAAAGGGCTGGGGTCCGTCGGGCCCTCCATGACCCCCTAGAAGAAGATGCCTTGGTTCTGTATGAGCCTCCCCCATTGAGTGCCCATGACCAGCTGAAGCTTGACAAGTATGTGCACTGGTATTTCTCTAATGATTTCGGTCTTCTGAAAATGTGCATGCATGCCTGGGAATGGTATTTCAATATGATTTCTTTTTGGGATTGAAATAAGTCATCAGAGAGAGGTCCTGATTACTGCACGATCTGGAGAGTAGGTGGGGCTGGGGAGATAGCTCAACAGAATAAGCACTTACCTGGCAAGCGCAAGGGCCTGAGTTCAATCCCCAGTTCTGCCAAAAAAAAAAGAAAGAAAGAAAAATGGAGAGTGGGTGTTTGGGAAAGAAGAGATTAGTGGGAATCCTTCACATTCTTGCCATACCTGGAGGAGTGATCAAAAGCCAAGGACACAAGGGAATCCATCCCACTTCCCTAACTTTCTGTTCCCTAGAGCAGAAACTTGGTCTGGTTGTTAGAGGCCAAGAAGTGCTCTCTCTCTTTGGCTTTTGTGGCTTCTGGGTCAGCAGACACAACATTCTGAGCATGTACCCTTGCTTATGGCTGATTCACCATCTTTTCTGTTGTGTTTTCTCAGGGAAAAATTTCCTGTCCATGTGGTTGTTGATCCTGTTCTCAGTAAGGTTTTACGGCCTCATCAGAGAGAGGTAAATGATGGTGAGAGAAATGAGGTGGATTGTGTTTGAGCCAAGAGATCATCTCTAGGCCTGAGTCACCATGGGTGACAGTGTAGATGGAGCACTTTTATTTTCCAGGGAGTGAAGTTCCTGTGGGAGTGTGTCACCAGTCGGCGCATCCCTGGCAGCCATGGTTGCATTATGGCTGATGAGATGGGCTTGGGAAAGACACTGCAGTGCATCACACTGATGTGGACACTTTTGCGCCAGAGTCCAGAGTGCAAGCCAGAAATTGACAAAGCAGTGGTGGTGTCACCATCCAGTCTGGTGAAGAACTGGTACAATGAGGTCGGGAAGTGGCTTGGAGGAAGGATTCAACCTCTGGCTATCGATGGAGGATCTAAGGATGAGATAGACCGAAAACTGGGTATGGGCCTAAGTAGAGGCAGTTCCACTTTTCCACCTAGCCTGCTGCTTACTTATGTGTGTACTCATTTGTGGCCATGGTTGAGGCCTGCCATGGGTAGAAGAGAACTCTTGTTGAAAACAGTTGAAAGTTATTTGCAGGCTACATCATCATTGTCATCATCATCATTATTATTATTATTATTACTTTTTCGGCACCAGGGATCAAACTCAGGACCTTGCGCTTGCCAGACAGGTGCTTATGCCTCTTAAGCTATCTCTCTAGCCCATGCAGGCTACATTATTAAAGAACTGTTATTTTAGCATTTTTCTTTAGGATGTTCTGATTGGCTCCCTTGACAGTTTTTTCTGTTGTAGAAGGATTTATGAACCAGCGTGGAGCCAGAGTGCCTTCTCCCATTCTCATCATTTCCTATGAGACCTTCCGCCTTCATGTTGGAGTCCTTCAGAAAGGAAGTGTTGGACTGGTCATATGTGATGAGGTACTGTATGTGAGCAGGTTGGGGAGTAGATCTTGCCAAACCGCCTCACCGAGCACTGCTGTCCCAGGGATACATTCGTCATTGAGGAATGCTGAGGACAGATGATGCTTCCTTAGAGGAGACAAGTGAGAAGGAGGGATTGTATAACATCTGCTGAAGGAGGGTTTAGACTGTTTGAGACTTCAAGAGAGTGAAGTATTATGGGCTGATTGATTTTGTTTCCTCCAGAAAGTATTCTTAGACCTCCTACATGAAAGGAGAAGGGGGGAGATTTGAATGGGTAGAGAGACTTGATGCAGACTAGGAACTAGGGAACTAGTTCTATGGCGAGGTTTTTATTTAGATCCTGGCTTTGCTGCCTAACAGTAGTGTGACCTCACACTTTAGTTAGACACCTGAACTTCTTTTTCTGCATCAGGAAAATGAGATAATACTTGGCTGATAAGATTATTGTGGGCATTCAGTGAGGTAAGTAGAGGAAAAGCCTTTTTCCAGGGCCTGTAATCCCTACCATAGCTTCTTGAGCAGTAAGCTCACAGGTGTTCAGTGTCAGGCCCAGCTGGGGTATTTTTTCACAAGTTTCAAGTCTCATTTCTCTGTTCAGGTCAGAATTCTCAGCCCTTATTTTAGGGCTAGTACTTAGAGTCTCCAGTAATTTTTAAAAATTAAAACTATGTTTATTTAATTCATTTTTTAATTCAGCTAACATCACTGAACAGTATTTTGTTTATGGCCTTTGTCTTAGGCGTTGAAATTATAAAGTCAGTCTGATATAGTCTCTGTTTATTTTACTTATTTATTTTTTTGCAGAACCAGGGATTGAACTCAGGCCTTGCGCTTGCCAGGGAAGTGCTTATTCCACTGAGCCATCTCCCCAGCCCCTATTTTCTTAAAAACAGGGCCATCTCCCTGGTCCTTAGTCTCTGTTTAAAAAAGTTGATATCTATGATAAGTTGTGGAGAAAGTCACAGAACTTAGGTGGGACCTACCTGAGAGTTCTTTTTTTTTTTTTTTTTTTTTTTTTTTTTTTTTTTTTTTTTTTTTTTTTTTTTTTTTTTTTTCTACCTGAGAGTTCTTTTCATTTGTTTTTTAGTGCTGGGGATTAAATCTAGGCCTTGGCACTCACCTACATCCCTAGCTCTTTAAAGGTTTTTTATTTTTTGGCAGAACCAGGGATTGAACTTGGGCCCTTGCGTTTGCCAGGGAAGTGTTTATTCATAACACTGAGCCATCTCTCTGGCCCCCTAAAGGGGGGTAGGATTATTTTGAGGTAGGATCTCATTAAGTTGTCCAGGCTGAGTTTGACCTTAAAATCTTCCCAGCTTCCCATAGTTGAGAGGTTTTGAATTTTGAGCTAATAGTCCTAAAAGCTGGGGGTTGCTTGTCCATACTACAGATGGGAGAGTTGCTGGAGGGCCTGAGGTCAGTGGTATTCTCAAAGGCTGCCTGGAGGGAGCAAGGTGGGCTTGTTCATCCCTTGCCTGGTGGCTAAGCGTGTAACTTGCCTAGTGTGGAATGGAAATGAGGGTCGATGAAGAAAAGGCCCATGTTTGATCTTGACTATGTGGTTCTTAGAAGAAGAGGGAAGGTGGTAGGGAACCTTTACTATTTTCTTTCTTTCTTTTTTTTTTTTTTGAGAACCAGGGATTGAACTCAGGCCCTTGCACTTGCCAGGGAAGTGCTTATTCCACTGAGCCATCTCCCCAGCCCCCTATTTTCTTAAAAATGGCTTAAATGTAACATCTCCTTAAGGGAGACATTACGGAAGTGTGTATTCAATAGGGAAGGAGAGAGATTGGGGAAGAGATGTGAAGTGGGGTATTGATATGGTACCCACAGTGGTGAAAGCAAGAGCCTTAGCATGTCTGCTGGCCCAAACAAAGCTCTGAGACCAATACAGAAGGGATTCTGTTTAGAATGTTTTCAACTGCTAGGCAGGGATGACCCCCTGGAGACAGGAGGCTGTAATGTGACCATGTGATCTCTGTGGCTCTGGAGGGATTGGGGTGGGGGGAGTGAAGAGAACCCTTGCTTCATGGATGTAGCAGTGATCTACAAACTGAAAGTCTGTCTTACTGGTTGAGCTTAATTCTCCCCACGCAAAAGGGTGAATGAACTCTTATGCTACCTTCTGCCTAGTTTCTAAGAACACAGGACCTTTAACTCTTCCTGTCTTTACTGGACTGCTGTCATTTAAGGTTTTTATTTTTAAGGTTGTTACCCCAAATAACAATTACTTCTCTTGCAGGGACATAGGCTCAAGAACTCTGAAAATCAGACTTATCAGGCCCTGGACAGCTTGAACACCAGCCGGCGGGTGCTTATATCTGGGACCCCTATCCAGAATGATCTGCTTGAATATTTCAGTTTGGTTCATTTTGTTAACTCAGGCATCCTGGGTAAGATACAGGTTTTTCTGCCATATTGGAAACTTTCCTTAAACATGTCCTAGGAGTGACTTTAGCTAAGAAGAGAGCTCTAGTTAGATGTGGGCCCCGAACACTTGTAGGAAGTCTTCTCTTCTTAGGTAGTACAAAGCCATTGGTAGTACTTAGCTCTGCAGAGTGACTCAGCAGAGTCACTTTGGCCATCACTTTCTTCTACAGAGATAGTAGGCCCTTCATAGCTGAGTTCTCTCAGAAGAGCTTTGTCCTCGTAGCAGACTGTGAGCAGAGTGTTTTTTTTGTGTGTGAAGTCCTTGACTTTATCCTTTTTTAATTAATTTATTTAGGCTCTTGCTGAATTGTTGAGGGTAGGTTTAAATGGGATCTATCACTTGCCTGGCAAGCTCAAGGGCCTGAGTCCAATCCCCAGTTCTGCAAAAAAGAAAAAAAAGGGATCTGTCCCAGCTCACGAATTCTGGGATTATAGGCATGTGCCACCACACTTGGCTTTGAGTTTGTCTTTACCCTTCTTAAAATGTTTATCCATGTATCAGTTGAGGAATATTTTGTTATTTATTTATTTATTTATTAATTTGAGGGTTATTTTGGTGGTTTCCATCTTTTCGTTGTAAACAGTACTGCTATAAAGACTCGTGTACAAGCTTTTTTTTTTTTTTTTTGGTGGAACTGGGGATTTAACTCAGGCCTTTGTGCTTGCCAGGCAAATGCTTATTCTACTGAGCTGTCTCCCCGGCCCATGCATGAGCTTTTATTGGCCATATTTTTCAGTTCTCTGAGGAGACTCACTACATTGTACAGCAAGTCTATTTAATTGAATATGGTCCACTGTAAGGTTGAAGAAGTTCACTAGTATACTGAGGGCTGTTCAAGAAAAAGTATTTAAAGAAACTTTATTTTTTTTTTAACCTTTCACATTGTCTATAATTTATCTTAGATTTTTAGATATGTTATCGGGTAGAGATGAAGATTCACCTTTTCTATAAGATATCTGGTTAACTTGGCACCATTTATTAAAGACTGTTCTTTTGTACTGCTTTGTAGTGCTACTTGCATATCTCTAATGTCCATCTCTATGTTGCTGTATTTATGAACTCTAGTCTGTTTCACTAATCTTTTATTTATTTTTTATTTTTTGAGTTACTGGGGATTGAACTCAGAACTTGTTACTTGTTAGACAAGCGCTTATTCTATTGAGCTATCTCCTTGGCCCAATTTTTCTAATTTTGTCTACTTGTATCAGTACTTCTCTACTTTCATTACTGTAGCTTTTTTTTTTTTTTGTGATGAAATGGATGGAACCGAGGATGTTGCATATGCTAGGCAAGTATGTTAATGTGGATCCCCATCCTGATTTTTTTTGGAGACAGGGTTTCACTTTGCAGTTCAGGCTGGCCTTGAACTCACTATGTAGCCCAGGCTGCCCTCACACAGTGATCCTCTTGCCTCAGCTTCTGAAGTGCTGTGATTATAGGTGTGCTGCATGCATGGCCCCAATAATGTTTTGATAAACATAGTTTTCTTACTCTTTTTTTTTTTTTTTTTTTTTGGCAGAACTAGAGATTGAACTCAGGCCCTTGCGCTTCCTAGAGAAGTGCTTATTCCACTGAGCTATCTCTCTGGCTCCGAATGTTCTTATTCTTTAACATTGTGAATGCTCAGAAAGTGCTCTACTCCTGAACCACATCCCTAGGCTTAATTGGATTTTGGTTGGTATATTTTGAATCCATGTATCAAATTTGAAATATCTAGCTTTTTTTTCTCTTTTCTCTCTCTATGCAGTCCAGACTGGCTTAAATGTAGCCTAGGCTGGCCTTGAACTCATGACTGTCCTCTTGCCTCAGCTTCCTGAGTGCTTGGGTTACAGGGGTGCATCAGCACACTTGGTTTAGATCTAGCATTTTATAATGGATATTGAATCATCTAGTCTATTGATATGTTCCATCCTTTTATTTGCTTAGGTCATCTTTATTTCTCTAGTCATCTTTCATGGCTTTCTGTAGAGAAATATATCTTTGAGATTTTTTTCTAGGTCTGTAATCTTGTAATGCAATTATATACTAAGTTTTATTTATAATTATTTGTTGCTAATAAATAGAATTATTATTATTATTATTTTTGGTGGAACCAGGGATTGATTGAACTCAGGCCCTTGCACTTGCCAGGGAAGTGCTTATTCCACTGAGCCATTTCCTCCACCCAATAGAATTATTTCGTATATTGAGAGACCTGGCTAAATTAATTGCAGTAATAGTTTCTGAAGATTGTTGTGGATCTGTGTAAGCATGCTGTCTTGTAATAATGACAGTTTAAATCTTCAATTTTATTTTTTGAGTCTGCTTTTCTCTTTTTTGTTTTGTATATTGATTAGAGCCCTTTTCCAATACTGACTAGAAATGGTGACAAGCCAGGTGTGGTGGCACTTGAGATGCTGAGTGAGGAAAGAGGAGTGCTGGAGGTTTAAGGCTGGCCTGGGCTGCCAGGTCAGAGAGAGAAAGGGAGGGAGAGAAGAAGAGAGATCCCCCAGTAGTGGGTTAAAGTAATTTTTGACAATTACTTGTCTTATATTTATGGTAATTAATTGTATACTGGGCTTTAATCTATGTAGGCTTTAGCCTTGTTATTTTTTGTTTTTTTTTTCAATCTTGTTATTTCTGATTTAAAAACAAATATTTAGTGCATTTACTCAAATGACATTTAAATGATACAGAAATGAAAAAAATATTAGATCTATACACAGTGGAAAGTAGATATAAATTAACCAGCTCCATAGATAATTCCAGTTAAACATTCATACAGATACATATTCATCTTTTTTTTTTGCGGAACCAGGGATTGAACTCAGGCCTTTGTGCTTGCCAGGGAAGTGCTTATTCCTCTGAGCCATCTCCCCAGCCTTTCTTTTTCTTTATACAGTAATAACACATACATGACATGAAAATTGTGGCACGAAGATCAGAAATTGACAGTATTCTCACATATCTTTTTATTTATGTATTTAAACTTTTTATTTATTTATTTATTTTGTACTTTAGGGAAGAATCTACAGAGTATTCAGGGTCTCACTACTAGATCAGACTCAAGATTCTCCTGTTTACAGCCTCCAAAGCGCTGGGATTTTTTTTTTTTTTTTTTTGTCTTTTTGAGACAGGGTCTCACTATGCAGTTCAGGCTGGCCTCGAGCTCACTTTGTAGCTCAGGCTGGTCTCGAACTCACAACAATCCTCCTGCCTCAGCCTCCCGAGTGCTGGGATTACAGGCATGCGCCACCACGCCCAGCTAAAGCGCTGGGATTATAGGTGTGCACCACCATGCCCAGTCTGAATTGCAGAGTGCCCCCTGGGGCGGGGCCAGCACAACAGACCCCAGAGATTGAACCCCCAGCCCCAATGTCTGCTTGCACATGCTTTAATCCGCTGAGCTATTTGGCCAGCCTTTCACATATCAAAAGTAGTGTAGAATATGTTTTCACAAAAACTTTTTTTTTATTTTTGGTTCAGGTATTTAGTACAGGGTTTCACTACACAGATCGGAGTTGTAGTGATGCAGTTTTCAGCTTCCTAGGCGCTGGAATTAGAGGTGTGTGCCACCTGCCCAGTCTTAGTTGCTGATCTCAACGTGCCCCAGCTGGCATGGCATGTTGGGAATGGAAACCCAGTCTTTGCCTTCCTAAGCAGGCACTTTAGTCTGCTGAGCTGTCTGGCCTGCCCTTAACAAAAACATTCTACATGAATGTAAACCCCTGATTTAATTCCATGATTTTCTCATACTAGAAACACTGTTGGCTCTCACTTTTTAAAAGCAAGGTTTAATAACACATTTGCTTATTAATAATTAAAGCATTTTGTATGCAGAGTGTCAGTGTATACAAAAAACTTTAATATTATTTGCTATGATTTTAATTTTGAAAGTCTCTTCAACATAGTAAAATAGCTGCAATAGGGCCAGCCAAATAGCTCTGCAGATTAAAGCCTCTACAAGCAGGCTGTGTGGGGGGGAGGGTGCCTTGCTGGCCCCGCCCCCTGGGGCACCCTGAGATGGCAATTTAGACTAGGCCTAGTGACACATGCTTGTAATCACAGCTGTTGGGAGACTGTAAATAGGCAGATCACTACAGTCCGATCTAGTAGTAAGACCCTGAACACCCTGTATGTCGGCCCTTCCCTAAAATACAAAAAAAAAAAAAAAAAGCCTGCAAACATTTAGGTGTTTTTCTTTCTTTATGAAACACAAAAAAATCCATGATTGATCTCTGGTTCATTTGTGATTCATCTGTGGTTTATTTCTTTTCTTTTTTAAGGTATTGTTATATCTGATTTGTTAAATAAAAATAGGCTACATTTTGTTCAGTTTTGTTGTTCTTGGTAGGAAGGTTAGTTTGTGGCGTAGCAGTCTTCAATTACTAATGGTGGGAAAATAATTTCTTTTCATTTGCTTTAACTTTTCTCTTTTCTCCTGTGTTCAGGGACTGCCCAGGAGTTCAAGAAGCATTTTGAGTTACCGATTTTGAAGAGTCGAGATGCAGCTGCTAGTGAGGCAGATAGGCAGCTAGGGGAGGAGCGACTGCAGGAGCTCATCAGCATTGTGAATAGGTAATGCATTGCCCAGGCTGGTAAGGCCAACACTTTTTGGAGCTTGGTCTGTCTAGGGGGCTGCAATTCTAAGGAGGGAGTAGAACTTTTATCCTTGGCTATGGCTATGAATGAATGGAGTCTTGCAAAACAAGTCCTTGCTGTTATTCTGGCCTAGACCCTCTGATCTGGTTTTGGTCTGCTTATTGGCCTACTTAGGAAGCTCTTCTCTGAGGCAGCTGGATTTTCTGAGTGAACTATCCCCTGGAGAATTGTTGGTGCTCTAGAAACTTTCTGGCAGTTGGTCACAGACCTTAAAGTACCATGCTTCCCTTCCCAGCCTCCATGGTTCTGTGACAGGTAAGGGAAAATCTCAAGAGTGGATATAGGTCCCAGGCTAAGAGGGCTTATTTTTCTATGGAGGTCACATAACCAAGGGGCAAGTGCATTCTGAATTTTTCTGTTTTAGGTACATACACTTGCTAATTACATTCTTTTTTGTTTTATTGAGACAGGTTCAGACTGGCCTTAAATCAACTATGTAGTCCAGGTTGACCTTGAACTCACAGTACTGCTCCTACCTCAGCCTCCCAAGTGCTGGGATTACAGGTGTGAGCCACTGTGTCCAGTCTCAATTGCCATCTCAGGGTACCCGGGGGTAGGGCCAGAGCAGCATGTAGTGCCAGGGATCAAACCTTGGTCCATATGCTTGCCTGAGCAGCTACTTAGTCTGCTTAGCTATCTCGCTGATCCCTTTGATTTGTATTAGTACATTTGTGTAATTATTCCTCATCATGGTCTTATCAGTTTTGGCAAGAAGGGGTCAGGCTCTTAGGACCTACATCAGGTGTGTCCTTATCTTTCCTGTATTGCACAATGGTGCCTTGGTTCATGAACTCAATTCTTTCTTTGATTTTGGTTGTAAACTGAATTATTGAAGAACTAAATCTAATTCAATGGTTAGAGTCAGTGATGATCTTATGGAAAATTTAATTCTCATCCAGTATGGTTTGTGACCAGAATCAAAATTAAGTCCTTGAACTGAGGGACCACTGTATTTGGGTAAATGCAAGCAGAAACTCCTACAAGGATTTGGTGGTTAACAGCTTGCTTTCCTTGACAGAGCCCCAGGATTAATGTGAGACCTTGATCTTCATGTAAAGACCAGCCAACCTGCTGAAGGGGAAAAAATACCACTTTATGCTATGCTATTAAGGAAGGTCTCTATTCCCATGCGTGAGATCCCAGTATATAGATATCTTGCCATAAGAATGATGCCTTGCGACATCTATAAAAGAGAGCCAGTCTTGATCCTTTGACTGGTAGCTGTTATTTTATTTATTAGTGCTGGGGATTAAACTCAGGACCTTGTGCTTGCTAGGCAGGCATTTAAGCCACTAAACTATTTCCTGGCCTGGTAGCTATTATTTTAGTAGGTAGTGTGGTAGACTTGCCATCTCTTGCATTTTTATCTTATTTTTTCTCTAGGTGTCTGATACGGAGGACATCGGATATCCTTTCTAAATATCTGCCTGTGAAGATTGAGCAGGTGGTTTGTTGCAGGTACTGAACTCAGTGGAGGGGTATGCAGTGAGTAGGTAAAAGTTCAGCCCCTAAAGGATTTTTGGATCTCAGTGTGGCCTTGAGGGCAGAAATGTGGTCTAGGATTTCCTGCTGATCTAGTTGCATTTTTTTAGGCTTACACCCCTTCAGACTGAGTTATACAAGAGGTTTTTGAGACAAGCCAAGCCAGCAGAAGAAGTACGTGAAGGCAAGATGACTGTGTCTTCACTTTCTTCCATCACCTCACTAAAGAAGCTTTGTAATCGTGAGTTGAACCTATGCTCTGTATTCTCTGTGAGCATAAAGGGCTGTTATAGGTGGTCCAGTAGCCTTCCCTGAAATTTGTCCAGAGACTTCATAGAGGCCACATATGAGTCTAACTCTCCTCCGGGTATGAATTCTGCTTTGTGTTTCTGAAAACTAGGCCTTTTTGTGCTGAAGATTGAACCTAGGGCTTATGCAAGTGATCTACTGAGCTATATCCACTATCTTAAACTGATCCACCCTTTCCTTTGGAAAATTTAACTTATCCTCTTCCCAATGCATGCTTGATGTTTGAGATGTACATGACCATATATGAATGCTTGCACATGAATGTACTTAATAAAATTTTAGGTAAAAGGAAAAATAACAATCCTGCCTCTGCTCTAGCTTGTTAGAACAGACTAGTGTGTGA
>PVKA01044925.1:0-15861 GCA_004027165.1 Ctenomys sociabilis
TGCCCAGTATTATATATTGCACTGGCCCCAGGCCGGGGTGAGCTGAGCCAGCCACTAAGACCCGGTGTGGTTGTGTGCACTTGTAATCCCAATGCTGGGGAGGCTGAAAATACAAAGAACACTGTGGGTCACTGTGGGTCAGAGCTGAATAGTGAGACCTGAACCAAATATATAAATGGAAAAAGAAAAAGGGAAGTTGGAGGGAAAGAGGGAAGGAAGGAGGAAAGGAGGGCAGGAAAGAGAGAAAAATGGAAGGAATGGAGGAGAGAGGAGGAAGAAAAGATATAAGGACATACTCTGGTTTTACAGAAGAAAATCTGTATATAAGAATGCATACTACATATCAATATTTAATACATGAGAATATATGTTTGTTATTTTCAAGTAGCTTAATAATTGAATGATTAAATAAATCGACAGACATGTAGATAGACAAATAGATTCATAGACTAATTCAATGTGTGGACCTGATCTATAGTATATTTCATCTCTACAGACTAAATTAAGGAGTGAGTTTCCAAAGCTAAGGAAGTGCTTAGGAAGAGAATATCAGGTAAGTTCCAAGAAGTGCTGCCAGAAGTCAAGGAAACAAATGGTAAAACCCTCAGTTTAGAGCATCAAAGTAGACAGCCCACAGCAGTGCAGCAAAAGCCACTCAAAGTTCTACAAAGTATGAAGAGGACATTGCCGTTGAACCTTGCAAGTCCTCCTGCCATCACATCCACACATTACACTGGTACTCCCATAGGCATTTGCCTCTATTTGATTTAGGGTGTTTAAAAAGTAATTTATTTAAAATAATCCTGTTGAGTCAGACCTAACTGAATTTCACTGGTCCCCTTGTAAAAAGATGACATCAGTATACAGTGCTTCACCAGAGAACTCCCACGTATAGGAGGAAGCCACTAAGAATCTCCTGCTATCTAAGGAGAGAGAGAGAGTTCAGGAGAAACATTTTGGATCGTAATAGTGGACTGCAGCCTCCAGAAACATAGAGAAATGAAAGTACTTTGCTTAAGCTGCTCAGTCTGTGATATTTGGTTATGCAAACCCTAGCAAACATATTCAAATGTGTCTGTTTGCAGCAGAAAAACAGTGGGGTTTTGCAAACAGAAAAGCACTGGAACATGCTATTGGTGAATCCAAGTTGACAACACAAATAAATAATAGCATCCATTAGAGCTCTAGGGAATGAACAGGTGTGTATGTACTTTCCTGGAACGTAGGAGGCATAGAGAATTCTCCATATATGTATAGAGGGCCAATCCGAATGACTCCTTTTTCCACAATATTGCAAGATTCCATTTAAATGACAAAAACAAAGGGAGTATTCCAAGATTTTTTCAGGAAATAAATTTTTTTTTTCTAGATAAACACCTATTCATTTCACATCTTATAGGCCAGTAAGTACTTTTTATACAAGCTCCCAAACTGCAAGCCCAAACCCACTTATTTATTACAAACTGCCACCACTGCAATTAAAACTGAATATTGAGGATTTACAAAATAAAATCTCATATATCATCATTCTTATCTTAAAAGAAAACAAACAACTAGGATGTCGTAGCTTCACCACCATTGCTGTGGATGATCACAGTAGTATAACTTTCTGGTGAAATTATCAGCTTATATTAAAAATATATTAAAAACCTTATATCAAAAACCTAATTAATATAAGCTTATATACTATGTAGTGGATGCCAACTGGTGGTCAACTTGCTACACACAGTTGCGCTGAAGACCCAGTACGGTGCTGGGTGCAGGAGGCCCACGAGAGGGCTGCTGCTAGTGGCATAACAGGAGGACTAGAGAAGCTGTTGGAGGCTGTCAGCAAGAAGCTGTTAGGGAAGTTGTTTGCAAAAGTAGGAAGCTGTCACGGAACTGCTGGTTCTCTCAGGCTACTCTGCTGGAGGACCTTGTCCTGATAATTTTCCTGATGAACGTGGCCGTTCTCCTTGGAGGAGGAGCTCGGGACCTCATTGCTGCTGAGGACAGCTTTGTTTCATATGGGGAAGCTGTGGTGCCTGGCTTTGAGTACTGCTCCTGAGCCGGGAGGGCAAGATGGTGAACAGCTCAGTCTCGCAGCGCAGCTTGCCACCTGGCTTTCCTGCTATGTACTCAGCTTTCCTCATCCTCAGACGGTCTTGGGACCTCACTGTTTCTCGTTACTTTTGCGGGGAGTTCTGGTTGTTACCTTGAGTGTGGCTTCCTAACTCCAGCTCAGATCCCTCAGCATGCTAGCACAGATCCTTCATCCCGCTGGCACAGGCTTTCCACCACAGATCTTTGGGCTTTCACAGCACAGATCCGTAAAACACATGCATGAGACATCGTGGACCTTAGGTCTTCAACTGGACTCATGCAACACATCGCTATGGGGCCCAGCCCCTCAGCTGGATTCTTTGGTCTTTAAGACTGGACAGATTTTTACACTCTCATTGTACACAAGTTTGTGGGAAATTTTAGAGAATAATTTCATGACCTATGTTTCTTGCATTGTATTGTTCCCTTGCAAAACTCCAATCCAAAACATACTATAAGCTTGCATTAAAAATCCTTTATTTAGAACATAAGAATATAAAAAACCCTGAACAAAAACAAGAAACTCAAAAAACAAAGATTCAATAAAGAAGGAATGATTTGTTGGGGATAGGAAAGGAAGGGAGAGTAAAAGAAAGCTGACAAACTTTTAAAAGATTGCATATAATATTACAGATAACATGTTTGCTAGGTTTAAAGTAATAAAATATATCTTTAGGAAAAGAGAAATGTAAGGAATAATAAGTTATTCAAATGAGAAAATTGTTAAACTAAAACCTGGCTACAAAGAATAGAAATTAGTAAAAATATGGCCACTATATGAGATAAATTGAATTATGAAACACGAAAACGCTACGGTGTGTGCGCATGCGTATGTCTCTTTCTAATTCAGTGTTGCAAATGCCCCTGACGGTGCACTTTATACGCGGCAGTACTTTCCAGTTCGATGCACTCTGGCTGTACATTTAACAGATAAGTTTTATTTTTTTCCTGGCTGCCAAAACACACTGTTGCCTAATGAGTCTGAAAATTAATTGAATGTAAATACATGTACACACACACACTCATAGCAGTAGCACACATTGCTCTCAAATAGAGATTTATGTAATGTATATATCCTTAAGCTGAAGCACGTGATTTTACCAACATCCAAAGTTCCTTAGCAAGGCCAAAATTCACCTGATACACTGATGACTTATGAGAAACGGAATAATGACTTCCTTTCATCTTTACTTCAATATTTTACTACCCTGTTGAAAAATAATCCTATAAATTTTAGAAAAAACTTGCTCAATAGTTTAAACAAAAATATAAGATAATTAATTCTGTTAAATCAAAATTAACTGTCCTTTCAGTTTTATGTTAAAATTTGGGAAGCTGATGATCGCAATTTAAGTTATGCCTTGACATCTTCCCAAGAATTTATCTCAAAATTTAAAAAAGAAATTAAAAGGATTCAAGTTATTACTCAAACCAAGGGTCCTGTGATCCATCTCCAGTATTTCCAAAATGATGACAAAAGCAGAGAGAGGGAAGATAGGATTCTTTATGATTTAATTATAAAATACTTAAAAAGCAATAAGAATAGATAAGTGAATGATTAGTAAAATGACAACTCCAATCACAGTCTGGAATAATATAAAGAGATTAATATCTGAATAAAAACAAAGAATTCCTATGATGCAACTCAAGAACAGCAAGAACTACACCAGTATCTCTACAAGGTGCTCTATACAGCTTACAGCTGAGTGCTCAATACAATTCAGAGAAATTCTCAAACTTATAAGCAATCAGAAAGAATTAAATTAAAGCCAAAAAAAGTAGATGGCATATTGGCAAATCTGTAAAAGTTAAACATTTTTGCAATTCAGGGGGAATATTAGAAAAAACTCACATATATCACTGAGAATGTAAACTAGCAAAAAAAAAATGTTTTTTATGGACTGGGGATTGAACTGAGGCCTTTGTGCTTGCTATGGAAGTGCTTATTCCACTGAGCCATCTCCTTAGTCATTGCAAAATTTTAAAGAGGTCAGGATTATCTCATAAATCGAAAATTCATGCACATATGGCCTTAGTAATTCACTCCTAGGAATGTATGAATTCAAATATGAGTTTTCTTCACAAAAGCCACAATTTTAAAAACAATTATCCATTATACATTATGTAAATTATTATATGAAATTACAAAAGATTACTTGGTTGTTTGGGGAAAGATTTTGAGTATTATTATCAAATGATAAAAAGAAAATGACTAGCAGATGGTTGCATACTATATTTTAATAATATCAAGTATATAAAATACGTTTTAAAAATGAAGATACATGTGTAATAAATTTTATTGTTTTCAGAATATGAGAATGTTGACTATTAAATTTGCATATCATAGTTATTTTATTAATAGAACTGATGCAGTTGATGCTTTCAGTCCATTATGAATTTTTCTTTGAACTTAACCTTTCATCTCTAATCTTAAAGTCTCATTTAAAGTTAACAATCTAATTCCAAGTTTAAAACAATACATTTCTCAATTTTGAAATTTAAGTAATTTTCTGAATATAAAAGCTACTATTTGTAATGAAAACTCCATTATCCACATATTTATTAAGGAATTTCTTCCTAACATGGACTTTAGAAGATTAAATTTTATTAATTTCTTTCTTTTTTTGTAGTTTAGGGAAGGGTATACAGGGTGTTCAGGATGTCTCTACTAGACTGGACTCATGTGATCTGACTTTATATTCTCACAAGAGCTGGGATTACTTAAGCACACCACCATGCCCAATCTCAATTGCTGTCTCAGTGCGCCACTGCAGGCCCGGGGATCGAATCCCTGGCCCCTTCACCTGCTTGCAGGTGCTTTAATCCGCTGAGCTATTTGACTGGCTCTTAAATTTTGGTAATTTTGAATGCTACTTCATAATTTCAATGATATTATATTCAAATCTTCCCCAGAAAAAACCCTCATATAATCAAGGTAACTTCAAGTTACGTGAAAAATAGCCAATTCTTCTACATAACTAGGAGTATATATTGTACTAAATGACTTGACGGTAGTAAATGACTTCCTATTTTTGTTTGGAAGCCAGGAATTCATCAATGAAATAACAATTCTTATTTAACATTGCTATTATTTAATGAACATTTCTGATCTACAGACATAAGACATATATTATATGAGAAAAACATGTTCTATCATTTCCTTTCTACCATCTGTTTCATTGTCTCTTTTTTTGGTTTGCTTTTCATTGTATGTATTTGATACAGGGTCTCACTATGCAGCTCAGACTCATAGTGATCCTTCTGTTTTTCAGTATCCCCAGCATTAGGATTATAGGCATGCACCACCACTCCCAGACTCTGTTGCTAGCTCAGCACACTCTGTGGGCAGGGCCAGCACAGCACGTGGGATGGGGGATGGACCCTGCATTGTCTCATTTTGGAACTCATATATATTTAGTCTTTCTTAAGTCTAATTTTTTCATGTCAATTTTAAGTTATCTATGGTTTGATTTTTTTTTTTTTTTAGTTTTTCTTGTTCTGGGAATTTCAAGCCATTAATAAAGATGACTGTTCTCTTCTTCAAGTATGGGCTTTTTTTGTGTTTTGGTTCCTACAGCTTGTCTTTTACTGTTGTAGCTGTTCCTTTACTTCCCAAAGTCCTGTTTCAGCTGCACTTGAATGTTCTTTAGTGCACTTAATACTTGTCTCTCATGTAAGCTGTTTTCCACAGCTATTTGGTCTCACTAGCAGTGGACTGGTCCACTAGCGTACTTCTCTTGGCCAATGCATCTTCTAGAATTTATTATTATTAATTTGCTTATTCATCTTTTGGCCTGTTCACTGCTTCAGCTACTAAGATATCTCAAGGGGTAGAAACAGTGATTTATTTCTCTTTTCCTGGAGTTTCATGCTAAGCATGTTGCCAGTGCCTCTTGGACTCTTGCAACCACTCCCAGATGACTTCTCAGTGGCCAAGTCTATAGTTCTGAAGTCTAAAAGCCAACATCAAGTGCAGAGGACCCCTTACACCAAACCTCCATTCTTGGAAAGATCCCTTAGAAAAGTTTCTATTCACTACTAGCAGCATAATTTTTTCATTTTCACAATTCTAAAGTAGTTCAGATCTCCATTCCTCAAAGAAGTTCAGGGCTGTGGAGATAGCTCAGTAGAATAAGTACCTGCCTGGCAAGTGAAGGGTTCTGAGTACTGTGAAAAAAAGTTCAGCAAAGAAGAGACAAGTATATTTCAAGACATGTAGCATATACAGCGGCAATTGGTGTCTCCCCACTCCACCGAAGACACAGGATAGAGTATTAAACGGCAGAAGGGGAAAACAGATCTTTTCCTTTGTTACAAGATCAACCTGAACACTTTGACATTCATAGTTTGTAATATTTTCTTTATCAGAAATAGGTAAAGCCTATAGCACATATGGAACAAATGGCAAACATTTCTTAATGCAATGTACTATACATACTACATTATGCTTTTGAATATAACAATGTTTTATTTCTCTATCTCTATTTTTTTTCATTTCTTCTGAAGCAGGTTACAGGTCCTTAGGACACTTACAATATTTTTTTTCTTTTCTATCGTACATAGTTTAAATCTATATAAACAGATGAATGAAGGAAAGGTCCAATCTTAAAGAATATGGATAAACATGGAATACAAAACCATTTTTATATGTCATCTCACTAGAATTCAAAAGTCTCAGCCAGGAGAAGAAACCTTTCTCCATAAAAAAAGTGCTACCCTTTCAGCAGTTACTTTAATAATAATTATAGCTTGTCTACATACTCCCTAGAAGTTAAATTGAATATAATTTTCTCCATATCCTGTCTTAAGTCATTTTAAAAATGTGTTGAAAAATTGTAAACATCTGCTTAATTCCATTGAAGAGGTAGAAATGTTTCATTCTTTTTCTTTTAATAAGAGAAAGTTTATGGTTAGCCTATATCTTGTATGTGTATATTCAGCCTGGAGGTTTTTTTGTAAATGGGATATGCATTTAATTTATACACATGTGAACTATTCAAAATCGAGAACACTTTTTAAAAGATGAAACTTCATTCATACTTTTACTATGGCTTAAATAATCGCATACGAAAACAGGCTACCTATGTCTGAGTCAATGTCTTCAGTTCCAGTCTGCACAATCTAGGATGGCACTTACTTGTCCTAGGAGACAGAAGTTTCCAGAGCATCACATCTAACTTGTTTTCATGTCAAGCTTAGTGTTCACATCCTGGCAGCTGTTCAGGCTTCTTACTGCATAATTGGCAGCAACAGCTGCCTCCACTGGGTGAACTACGCGACCATCGCATAGCCCAGGGCCTCACTTCCATTTAGTGGAGCACACTTTGGGGGCCAAGAGGTGCGTAGGAACAAATCAGCTAAAGTGTTATGTGGAGTCTTGTGATCTCACACTCAGACAAAAATTATATGTGCCAACAAGATTATTATTATTATATATATATATATATTCTTCTGTGTTTTGGTTAAAATGTATATATTCTACCTTGGTTAGCTTGGAAATTCAAGAAGAAAACAAATGTTAAAGTGAGCTAGTAATATTGTTATAAAATTCAACTGTTGTACTGTGCATTAAAAATGTAGATTCATCTTTACTTTGAGAGTATAATTTAAACTAATGAAGAGGAAAGACATAAGGTTAAGTAGAGTTTTATCAAGATATTAAGTTGAGGCATATGGAGTTTCATTCAGTTGATAATAAGGTGAACAGAAAACTGTGATACAGAAGCGTATCTCCTTCTGGTACCATAAACCAAGCATTCATCCATCTGCCCTCTCAGTGGGATGCAGACCTTTGGCCCATAATAGAATTCACCTTAAGTATGTTCACTAAAAAAACAGCTGTTCTTCCTAATCACACCATAATAAATGTACGGTAAGCTTGGGAAAAATATCCTGGCTGACAAAGATGCACTAGAGTAAACAAGACCATAGCCTTCCTTGTAAGAAGCAAACCTATTTAGCCATTAATTCATTTAGTCACTCACTTCAACTGGTTTATATTTAATACACTGAAAGTCAATACAATACATTAGGGAATTACATATAGATCTAATAAATGATATTAATATATACCTATGTTAATTGAAGATATGAGATGGGAAGGCAAAATAATATAAATGTGCATAAATTTAAACTAATACATAGGGGCCGGGGAGATGGTTCAGTGGAATAAGCACTTGCCTGGCAAGCACAAGGGCCTGAGTTCAATTCCCGGTTCCACCAAAAAAAGAAAAAAAACCTTAAACAAATGAATTCATATTTTGTCATTTGTTACAATAGCTAAATTTAGTCATTTGCAGAAAAAAATAATTATCTTAAATTAATATTTTTAAAATGCTATTTTCCTTCGAAGACACACATTTTCTTATATTCTGCTCTTGTACCTCATAAATTTGATGAAAAAAATATAATATGCTTTCCTGATTAGCCCATTTACTTTAAATGCATGTCTTTTACCATTTTATCAACCTACTTTGAATTACACAAAGATATAAAAAATGTCATCCCTCCAAAACATATTTTATATCACCAGTGTTTGAAAAACAAGATAAAGACTTTTTTTTCTACCAATCTACTTCCTCAAGCCGAAAGGTTTACAGTTCTGAATCACCAAATTATAATTTTCAAGTAAATACTATTTTCGGAAACACACACACACACACACGCACATGCACGCGCATGCACGCATGCACGCACACACACACACACACACACACATTGAAGGAGGGAGGGAGGAAGGGAGAGAGACAGGATGTCCTCCTGCTTGCTAGATGAATAATGACATTCTTCTGTGTTTGAACATAGGCCTGTTTCTGTTGAAGTGAACCAAAGTGAACAGTATTATTCTATAAAAGTACTATGAGTGTTTTGGGTTCCTTTTTTACTACCTGTACTTAAAACTCGGTACCCTGATCTTGCCAAGCAGATCCCGTGAAGCTGAACTGTATTTGTCGCTCCATATAGCTAATATGCTCTAACAAAAAAAATCTTTAAATTGTGTTCAAATTAACCTATTTCAATTGTCAAAGGCAATATAAAGCACAATCAAATTTCTCTTCCTACCCACGACTCTATTATATCTACTTATTCTATTACAAAACATATAATCCTCTGCCCAGGAGCAAGGATTGTAATGCCATGTTGAAGGGACACAAAAGTGAATACCGTAGAACAGAGATCCATTGAAACACATGCCAAGGTTTCTCCTTTGCATTTCTTAAACAAATTTATTTATTTATTTATTTTAATAGAACCGGGATGGTACTCAGGCCCTTGCACTTGCCAGGGAAGCACTTTTTCCACTGAGTCATTTCCCCAGTCCCTTAAACAGTTTTAGCGTAAATTCTTCTCAATGACTCTATCTTTGGTTTCCTCAATGAAATATTTCCATTGGTAGAAATGATATGTAATTTTTATTTTAGCATTTTCCCCAGCAGCATATAGATCTAAACTATCAGTCAGATTCCTTTAGTAATAAATAAGGAAATGATGAAGGCCCATGCCAGGTGCTGACATCCACTCCTGCCTCGGAGGGCAGGATTTCAAGGGAGTAAAATTACATTTTTGTCATTACCATAATTAGTAATTTTTTAGATGCTAAAAGTATACAATAGATAAAAGTTGTCTAAAAATTTTTTACTGTGAGTCAGTTTCTGTCTCTCACACCAAAAAAAGATACAACATGAGCATGGTAACACTACTGGATATTCCAATTAACCTGTTTGTCTCTCATCCACATTTAAGGTAGTATTTGGTTTTCTTAAAAATATAACCCATTGTGTTCATGGCAACTTCTCTGTGTACACGGAAACACAGTTGTTATTCCCTGTCCTTTTCTGATTCTTTGCATCTGAATAAATTCAGCCATAAGGATGACTACAAAAGAAGAACACTTGTGTTTCTCTAAGAGATGTCTGACACAGAATGGGGCAGTCTCTATCTTTGCAGTTACTTCTTGTGGTGTGTAATATAACCAAAGTTTGCCACTTTGTAAGCGGAGGGTAGCAGTGGCAGCTTCAAAGTTGGAGAAAGGACTCCCAAGGTATATTCTGAAACACTGGTTCTGTGATGGCATGTGTGTGTGTGTGTGTGTGCCTGTGCATGTGTGTGTGTGAGTGTGAGTGTGTGTGTGTGTGTGTGTTTTAAAGTTGAAAATAAGTTTCCATATTTGAAGACAATTTGTTTCATAAACACTATTTTCTCCTTTAAATCTTATGAATTCTCTTACAGTAGGGAATACTACTGCTGGTTAAAAAGTTTTCTCTGTTGCTAATTTGCAAAGAACAATGTTTTTTAAAAATAGTCTTTAAATAAATGCATGTTAAATTTTATCAACAGCTTTTATCAATACAGATTGATATGATAATGTAACTTTTATTCTTTCATTGTTAATTGTTGAATTAGTCATTCTTTACTGAACTAATCTCTGTTTTGTTATAATGAATTATTTGTTGATTTAAGAATGTAACAAGCTAATGTTTTTCTGAGATCTTTTATACATATCCATAACAGATTTGTAATTTTTTTGTAATGTCTCTGTAAAAACAGCAACGTATCAAGATATCCCTGAACTCATAAAGAATTGAGAGATATCCTCTCCCATTCTAATTTCTGGAATGAGACTGTAAAAACTTCATAGAGATGCTACTTTATAAGCTTGGTAGAATTCACTAGTGAAACTACCACAAGCAGAACTTTCATTTTGTGGGATATTTTAAATATTTTGTATTTTATTTCATAGTGAATAAACTTTGTGTTACGATTTGTGTGCATTTGTCCCCACAAAGCATCATGCAGTCATTGAGGTGCAGTTCTACAGTTTATGATTAATTCCTGATCCCAGGCTGCGATTATGGGTGTGAGTGCTACACGCAGCCTGGGGTGGATAGCCTCAGTGTAACATAGGAGAGACAGCCTTGCTCTCTGATGCCATTGCTGCTGCTGCTTCTGCCTCTTGCTCTTGCTGTTTTGCTATTTTCCCCACCATGAACTGCTGCCCTCTGCCATGTGCCAGTGTGCCTTGGAGAAAGCTGAGTATGGACTGAAACTTCCAGTAACTGTGAACTAAATAAACCTTTCCTTCCTTTACGTTGGGTATCCGATATTTGTCCCAGCAATGAGAGAAGAGTAACTGGGACACATTGGAAATTTTTATATCTTCTAAGAATTGGTACCTTTTCACCCACTTTTCAAGCATATTGTCATAGACTTCTTTCTTTTTCTTCTGGTACACATTTCTTTATAAAATTCTTATGTTGCTCTTTTAATTATCTATGAAACACAAAGTGGTGCTTGCCTTTTTATTCATGTTGGTAGAGTACAGTCTTTTTATTATTTGGAAGAAATTTTAAAAAATCACTAGGAATTGTACAGAATTTCTTTTCTGTTCATGAACTATCTCCAAGATTGCCACCCACTTTATTTTCCAGGAGATTGAGTATTTCTGTTTTGATGTTTAGATCTTCAATCCATTTTGATTTTAGTTTAGTACATGGTGATAGACCCAGGTCAAGTTTTAGTTTTTAGCATGTAGAGAACCAGTTTTTCGAGCACCATTTGTTAAAGAGGCTATCTTTCTTCCAGGAAACATGTTCGGCCCCTTTGTGGAGCATAAAATGGCTGAGTGTATTTGTAGAGGTTTCTGTATCTTCTAATTTATTCCATTGATTTTAGGTCTATTTTTTTTTTTTTTGCCAATACCATGCTGATTTTATCACAGTAGCTTTGTGCTATAATTTTGAGTCAAGGATTGTAATTCCTGCTACTTTGCCATTGTTGCCCAGGACTGAAAAACCAAAAAGGAAAAGGTTATACAGAATTTCAAAAAAATTAAATAATAGGAATATAACAGTGACAGTATTTGACCTTTTCTTTTTAACACCATTTGCCCTACTAGAATTTTATCAATTTCATTTATCTTAAAAATAGTATTTCAGTAATATGTTCTCATGTTCTTAGCTTTCAGTTCTATCAGTTACTTCCCATATTATTAATAGATTCTTTCAGCTTACATTGTGCTTGTTTTGCTCTTCTTCCTCTGGTTTTGAGGGAAACATTTATGTTTTTTAGAACAGTCAACTTTTTAAATGCATGCATTTAAGCCTACACATTCTCTCAGTGCTATTTTGCTCTACACCACAGTAGTAAATATATTGTACTTCCATGTAATTTAAATCATTTATAGCTTTGAAACATCCTCTTTGATTCATACATCTAATAGATGTATAGTACTTAATTTGCTGAACAATTTGGGGAATTTCTGTGCATCTTTTTCATTAGTTCTCTTGTTTCACTCTATTAGAGTCAGAATATGCTTAATACACTCTTTATTTAAGGGAATAATTATACTATTACTTCATTTCTCTACCACAGTCAACTTCTTTTGGAATCATCTCTGGTTATCTCTGAGAACTTATTTTGTTTTTACTTTTTGGTTCAGTCCGCTAGTGACAATTTTCCTATATTTAAGAATTTTTTTTCTTTTGAATAACTCTGTAATGCTTCGTTTGCTGGAAATAAAAATCCATGTGGAACTATCTATTTTCTCAATTAACTCAACATTTGTAGTGTGCTTCCTGCGTTTTCTCATTAACCCTTTGTGAGCCCAGATTCATTATGACTGTGGGCAGAATTGCAGAATCCTCCAGCTCTCACCCCTCTGCTATTTCCCCCAGAGGCTGTGTTCAAGGGCTCATTGTCTCCTGGTCAAAATACTGTATTTTTCTGTGTCTTTGTTAAATTAGCTTCATGTTGTAATGCAGTTCCATTCTTCTAGAGCCATCCTCAGAGTTAAGTGAAATGAGAAAACGCAGAGAAAAATATCTACAATTCCCACAAGTTTATTGAGCATGGAATACTATTTCCCCAATTGCTTTATCCAGGAAAATGGGTTTTATTTGGAGGTTTTAGAAGCTGAAGCACTTGACCTGAGGGACAACTAATTTCTCTTTAAAATCTTCTCCTACCATGGTTTCAGGAATATTTCTCTCTGAAGGATCCTCTCCTAATTTAATAACAGCTCCAGCTTAGATTTCTTGCAGGACACCACTATCAGTTCCACCTCATTTTCCCACAGCCCTTCCTGTTTTTCCAAATGTAACAAAATCCTGTTTGCAAAATCCTTATCATCCCCTTGACCATTCTCTAGTATTTCTGCTTAAATGGAAGTTTTTGGAAATTCTTCTCTGCTGAATAAATGTTTCCATTTCTTTAGCATGAGTAATCACAGCTCATTCTCTACAAGAGTAGGAAATCAGTGAGTGAACCAGAAATTTAAAAAATCAAAGTCAAAAGTAAATTACTTCAGAAATAACTAATAGGAATAGCAACATAAGTGACTGTTTTGTATGTACTCATAGACAAGAAAGTATTATGGATGTTGGTCTGAACTATGTTGTCTAGAATCAGTTTCAAATGTCTGCAGAGTGAAAATCACGCAGTATCTTTGGCGATCGTTTTCATACTACCGTTTTTATTTTATATCAGAAAGAAAAACCTATTTAACTTGAAGTTAGGAAGTGTGATATTTCAAACAACTGAAATGGGTATAGACACCTTCAAAGTTACATTGCAATGAAGTAGAGAAGTAGAAGGATGGAGGGGGCAGGCAGCGATAAGTATGCAAACAAGGAATTGTGATGTGTTACACACCTGAGCCAGGCTACACTGTAGTGCATGTACCGTGTGTTGTAAGCATGCAGAAACAACAGACGAAAGAAAAAGAAAGGAAAGGGTCAAGCGATGGTCTGGAAAGGTGGCTGAAAAACAAAATTACATTGGGCTGTGAATCTGCACCAACTTCTCACAACAAAATGAAAGTAGCATGTACCACACATGTGTCCTAATAAAATAAATAAATAACCCCCAAAAGAAAAAGGGTAATTTTGATGTTTTTATAACTTTCAATGAAAAGCCCTGATATTCTTATAACTTTTGGGTTTTTTTTTTTTTTTTTTTTTTACAGAACCAGGGAACGAACTCAGGCCCTTGCACTCGCCAGGGAAGCACTTATTCCATTAAGCCATCTCCCTGTAATAGTAGTAGTTTTATACACTTATCAAATATAGTAAAACAACAAATTTTACTTTCAAATATTTTTAGGTCTAAATTTTCTTCTTTTCTCAAATTTGTCATTGTCTCTCATATATCTCAGTTCCTGAGAGCAAATTACTACATGCACTTGGATTTTTTAAAAAGGCATTTTTGTTAATGTTCTAAAGTTCAGATCTTCTTTTTATTACCCAATTAGGCATGATTGTAGCATTTTAACAAACATACTGTACTGTGAATGTTAATGCAAACTAGAAAATGTACAATACAGAAAGGTGAGCTGAGGATCTCCATGTTGGCCTAGGACATAAGAAAATATTAAAACACGTAATATGAATAGAATAGGGTTTTTGAACATCTTCAATATGAACCATTGTCCCTGAATTAGGAAATATCTAATTCATATTGGTAACAAAAATCCTATGCTTCTCCATATTTTAATGTCCCCAAACAAAATTATTTTTTCTTATCCCTATAGGACCTATAGATAGCCTAATCTTTTTCTTTTTGTTTTAATAAGTGGATGCAAAAATGTCTAAAATCAGGTGTTTCCAATCAGGAAAAATGCTTGTCCAAAACTGTAGCTCCTCTGCAGATAGTTTATAGGATATACCAAAAGTGCTGTTATTTAGACACTCTTAGAATACATTTTTTTTTCTTTCCTGTCAGAACCAAGAATTGAACTCAGGTCCTTGCACTTGCCAGGGAAGCACTTATTCCACTGAGCTATCTCCCTGGCCCCAGAAACATATGTTTAAGGCTAAGGATTTCTCTGACTTTCCTACATGTGATGATAAGGCATAACATGCAGTCTTCAGCAGAAAAGGGTCCAAGTAAAACCTACTCAAATATATAAGGATGTGCTCCATGGGGTGGGGTGTGTGTGTGTGTCTGTGTGTGTGTGTGTGTGTGTGTTTGAGAGAGAGAGTGACTTGTGTTATTCCTTGTCCTAGGCCTTTAAAATATATGTTCCTGTACTACACTTGTATTTCCTATTAGTTATATTAACCTGGATTTGTTGGAGAGAAAACGATTTGTAAGCAAAAGAGGTTTTAGATGTTATATAATTTTTTCTATGGGAATTTGAGATTTTTCTAACATATGCTAATAATTGTAACTGCACAAAAATAAAAGCATGCCATTCTTAACAATAAATGATGACTATCTCTGACCAACTCTAATAACATGCTAAATTAATAGGGGTGCCATGCATTATGAGAAGAATTTCATTAGCACAACACATCTTGAAATAAATCCTAGATGATGGAACAAGTATAATGTAGCAGGTAAACAATACTCTCATTTCAAAGGAGGTAAAAATAATCCAACTGACTATCATAGTATAAAAAGATTTATAAAATCAGAAAACAAAGGTAATGCCTGTATTACTCACCAAATCAGGTAGATATGGTCAATAAAAATATGTATTTGTTTTTCAATTTTTATGGAAGAGTGTTCAGCTTCTCAATAGATCAGACTCACAGTGATCTACCTGTTACAGCCTCCCAAGAGCTGGGATTACAGGTTCCACCTACTTTTCGATATAATATTATCAGTGTTTGTTAAAAATCCTCTCAGAACTCACAAATCATATTCTTATATACATAGACATTACTAAGAGCCACTTTTTCTTAAGTGTTTGCTAATTCAGATTTTTCTTTTGTTACCTAACTGAGCATGATTAATGATTTTACCAAACATAATATAGTAATATAGTGTAGTTAAAATTTT
>PVKA01044926.1:0-15864 GCA_004027165.1 Ctenomys sociabilis
GAAAGCTATAGAGGAAATAAAACGAGAAGTAATTCCCCAAATTAAAAAAGAAATATTTGAATACATAGTATCTGAAATAAAGAATGAATTCCAGAAACATTGGGTGGAAAAACTATGCTCACCCAGACCAAGTGCAGAGAGCACTATTGCAGCTGATATATATGAATTAACAGCATCTGAAGCAAAGAAACAACAGCAGTAAGATCATGAGGAACTCAAAGCAGAAATAAGTTCTGAAATCAAAAAAGAACTTTTTGAAGTCATATGATCTGAAATACCGAAACAAGTCCAGAAATATACAGAGGAAATCCAACTTGGAAGAAACACAGCAGAAAAAGATTTAATAACTACCTCTAAAGAAGGCATGGATAAAAAAATTGAGGAGATCAGAAATATGATGGATTCCTTGAATGAGCAATACAGAAAAGAAATAGAACACATGAAACACAGTCAAAGAGATATAGAAGAACTAAAAATAGCAATCACAAGTCTACAAAACCGTCTGAGTGAAAGTGAAGACAGAGTTTCAGATCTTGAAGATGCCGCAGCAGCTAGTGAAAAGGTGAGAAAGGATCTCTTAAAAACAATGAGAATGCAGGAAAAAATAATCCATCACCTGCAGGATGATGCCAGAATGAACAATGTGAGAATAATTGGTATCAACGAGAATGAAGGAGTCAATACAAATGACATAAAAAGAATTTGGGAAGAAATAATAGCAGAAAACCTCCCACATATGAGGAAACAATCCAACATTCAGGTCACCAAAGCATACAGAACACCAAATAACCTCAACCCAAGTAGAAACACACCAAGACATATAATAGTTAAGATCCCAGAAATCCAGCACAAAAACAATATACTGAAAGCTGCTAGAGAGAAGAAGGAGATCATATTCAAAGGAAAACTGATCAGAATTACAGGCGACTTCTCTACACAAACAATGAAGGCAAGGAGAGCATGGAGCACAGTTCTTCAAGTCCTACATGAAAACAAATTCCAGCACAGACTATTATACCCTGAAAAACTGTTTCAAGTTTGATGGAGAAGTGAAATACTTCCGTGACAACGAACAACTAAAGAATTTCATGATGTCAAAGCCATCCCTTCCACAGGCTGCTTAAAGATGTTCTAGACAGAGAAAACAATGACCAGAACTCCATGAATGAGAATGGAAGGAACACACTAAACAGGACAGACAATTAAACACAAGTTACAAAGGAGTAAACAACATCAGGTAAATATCATGACAAACATAAGTCAGCACATTTCAATTATAACCATCAATGTAAACGGATTCAATTCCCCAATTAAGAGAAATAGACTGGCACAGTGGATTAGGAAACAAAATCCAACAATATGCTGTGTATAAGAAACACACTTTACTCAGAAGGATATTTATAGGCTGAAAGTCAAAGGATGGAAAATAATACTACATGCCCCAGCACCTCAGAAAAAAGCAGGAGTAGCAATTCTATTCTCAGACAGTCTCAACTTTAAACCAAGAATGATCAAACGATACAAAGAAGGCCACTACATATTGGTCAGGGGAAAAATTCAAGAGCAAGAAGTAACACTCATAAATATCTATGCACCAAACACAGGAGCATCCAACTATGTAAGACAAATCTTAAGGGACATGAAAAACTTAATGTCTAAGAACACAATCTTAACAGGAGTTATTAACACCACTTTATCTCAAAAAGATAGGTCAATCAGACAAAAAAATTAGCAAGGAAGTAGCAGAACTGATCCAGAGCTTGGAACAACTGGACCTGGTGGACATACAAAGAGTGTTCCACCCAACCACAGCTGAATACACATTTTTTCCAGCTGCACACAGGTCATTTTCCAAAATAGACCACATACTAGTCCAGAAGTCATGCCTAAGTATATGCAAAAAAATAGAAATTATCCCATGCATACTATCTGACCACAATGCAATGAAACGAAATAAATGACAAAAGAAACCAGAAAAAACAACTGAATTCATGGAAACTAAACAACACCCTACTCAGCAATCAATGGGTTGCAGAAGAAATTTAACAAGAAATTCAACAATATCTACAATTCAATGAAAATTCAAGTACAACTTACTGGAATTTATGGGATATGCTGAAAGCAGTTCTTAGAGGGAAAATACTAGCTATGAACTCACACATTAGGAAAACAGAACTGGAACAAATTAGCAGTGTAATGTTGCACCTCTGACAACTAGAAAAAGAAGAACAAACAAAACTCAGAGCTCAAAGACGGGAAGAAATCATAAAGATTACAGCAGAAATTAATTCAATTGAGATGAAAAAAACCGTTCAAAGAATCCACAAATCAAAAAGTTTGTTCTTTGAAAAACTAAATAAAATTGATAAGCCTCTTGCCATCCTCATCAAAAAGAGGCAAAAGAAAATTCAAGTACAAGCCATAAGGAATGAAAAGGGTGAAATCACCACACACCCAGCGGAAATTCAGAAGATTATCAATAGTTGCTTCAATAATCTTTACGCTCACAGAATAGAAGACACAGAAGAAATGGACAAATTCCTTGAAAGGTACAAATTCCCAAAACTGAATTAAGAAGATATAACAACTCTCAATAAGCCGATAACAGCCAATGAAATACTAAACGTAATAAAAAGCCTACCGACAAAGAAAAGTCCAGGTCCTGATATATTCACAGCTGAATTCTAAAAGAAATTTATAGAAGATATAATCCCCACACTCCATATAGTCTTCAATGAAGTTGAAAAGGAAGCAGTCCTCCCAAAATCATTTCTGGAGGCAAGTATAATACTGATTCCAAAACCAGGGAAAGACACAACCAAAAAGGAGAACTACAGGCCAATCTCCCTCATGAACATAGGTGCAAAAATACTTAAGAAAATCCTGGCAAATAGAATACAGCTAACCATCAAGAAGATCATACACCATGACCAGGTAGGATTCATCCCAGGGATGCAAGGATGGTTCAATATTCAAAAATCTATAAATGTAATACTCTATATTAATAGACTGAAATCTAAAAACCACATGATCATCTCAATTGATGCAGAGAAAGCCTTTGACAAACTCCAACACTCATTGATGTTCAAGGTCCTACAGAAAATTGGAATAGATGGACTCTATCATAATTTGATAAAAGCTATCTATGACAACCCAACAGCTCATATAATCTTAAAGGGGAAAAACTGACATCTTTAACTCGTAAATCAGGTACAAGACAAGGATGTCCTCTATCATCCCTCCTATTCAATATAGTCCTGGAATCCTTAGCAACAGCCATTAGAAAAGAGGGAGAAATAAAGGGAATAAAAATAGGTAAAGAAGAAGTTAAATTATCACTATTTGCAGACAACATGATACTTTACTTGGAAGACCCCAAAAATTCCACCAAAAAACTTGTAGAACTGATATGGAAATTCAGTAGCATAGCAGGATACAAAATCAATACTGAAAAGTCAATAGCACTCCTCTACACAGATAACAAGCACACTGGAAAGGAAACAATAGAAACAATACCTTTTACAATAGCACCGCGGAAAATGAAATACCTTGGGATTCACTTAACCAAGGAAGTCAAAGATCTTTTCATGGAAAATTGCAACATCCTAAGAGAGGAGATTATAGAGGATTCCAGAAAATGGAAAGGTATTCTATGCTCCTGGATAGGAAGGACTAACATTGTGAAGATGGCCATACTCCCAAAATTGCTGTGAAGATTTAATGTAATCCCTATCAAACTGCCACCAACATACCTCCCAGACCTAGAGAAATCATTCCTAAAATTTATTTGGAACCACAAATGACCTAGAAGAGCAAAGACAATCTTGGCTAATAAAGACAAGGCAGGGGGCATCACAATCCCTGACTTGAAATTATACTACAAAGGCACTGTGATAAAATCAGCATGGTATTGGCAACAAAATAGACCTGAGGATCAGTGGAATACATTAGAAGATGCAGAGGCATTTACAATCACACTCAGCCATCTGATCTTCGACAAAGTGGCTAAACAAGCTCACTGGAAGAAAGATAGCCTCTTTAATAATTGGTGCTTAATTCTAAGAGAAGAAAGATTAGTAATAATAGTGTTTGGACAGGATAACCTGTCTATATTTTGTACTATGGATAACCACTAGGAAGATAACAATGTAAAATGTATTAATTATTGAAATTGTCCTATAAAAAAAGTAAAGCCATATTAATATGCTGAGTTGTTAATGGCTCAAGTCAACAACTTTTGATGTTACCAGTCATGTGGATAACCCACCACTATTATAGACTACTGGACTGTATTGGATTACTTTGCTGAATTCATGCACTTAAGTATATGAATGACAATTGAATACCCATCTTTGATAAAAATAAAGAAAAAAGGGGATATAAATGAAGCACCATTTTGTAGTGAAAACATATATATCTGTATATACAAAATAGCATAGATGTACAGCTTAGTTTCAATGAAACGTTTTGAACTAATAGTGTTTAGATATACAGTTTAGTTCAATGAGAAGTTTTGAACTAATAGTGTTTAGACAAGATAACATATCTGCATCTTGTACTATAAATAACTACTACAAAGACAACAATATGCAATGTATTAATTATTGTAAGTGTACTAACCTGTTTTTTTTTTTTTTTTTTTTTTTGTCTTTTTGAGACAGGGTCTCACTATGCAGTTCAGGCTGGCCTTAAGCTCACTGTGTAGCTCAGGCTGGTCTCGAACTCACAACAATCCTGCTGCCTCAGCCTCCCGAGTGCTGGGATTACAGGCATGCGCCACCACGCCCGGCTACTAACCTGTTTTGAAACTATCTCATCGCTATTTCTATCTCAATAAAATTATTTTTTTAAAAAGGAATCATTGTTAAAAGAGTTGGCCCTTTGAAAGATTAAATAAAATTATTAACATAGCCAATGTCCTCTAAAGGATGAAATAAAAGACTTAAATTCAAGCAATTAGGAATGAAAAGGGTAAAATCACAACTGATCGTGTAGAAGCTCAGAAGAGCATCAATAACCACTTCAAGAACCTGTATGTAATAAGACGAAAAACAGGAAAAATTGATAGATTTCTAGACACATACAAATTTCCAAAACTGAGTCAAGAAGATGTAAAAATTCTAAATAACACTATAACAGTCTATGAAATTTATTTATTTATTTATTTATTTAAAAATTATTATTATTATTATTATTATCTTTGTCTTTTTGAGACAGGGTCTCACTATGCAGTTCAGGCTGGCCTTAAGCTCACCTTGTAGCTCAGGCTGGTCTCGAACTCACAACAATCATCCTGTCTCAGCCTCCTGAGTGCTGGGATTACAGGCATGGGCCACCACGCCCGGCTCCAGTCTATGAAATTTAAAATCTAATTTAACGCTTACAAGAAAATCCCAGACCCTGCCAGATTCACTTTTGAATTCTGGAAGAAATTTAGAGAATTAATGATGCTACTTCTCAAACACTTTATTGAAATTGAAAGCAAAGCTTCAAAAATCATTTCTGCAGGTATTACCCAAAAAAGAAAAGCACAGAAGACCTCACCCAAAACAACAAGTCAATTTCCCTAATGAACAGAGACACAAAAATTCTCAATATGATACTGGCAATCAGAATGCAGTAAATCATCAAGAAGATTATACACCATGAGCAAGTAGATTTATCCCAGAGATGCAGGGATGGTTCAATATTTGCAAATCAACAAATGTAATGCACAATATTAACAGAACCAAATATAAAAATCACATCATCATTTCAATAGACATACAGAAGGCATTTGACAAAATCTAATACCAATTCATGGAAAAAAAAACATCAGAAAAGTTCAATAGATGGAATTTATCCCAATCTGATAAAAGCTAAATATGACAATCAATAGCTTCATACTAAATGAGAAAAATTGAAAGCTTTCACTCTAAAATCAGGGACAAGATGGGATGTCTGCCATCATCATTTCTATTCAATATAGTTCTGGAAATATTAACCAGAGCAATTAAACAAGAGAAATAACTAGAAGGAATAAGGACAGCAAAGGAAGAAGTTAAACAATCATTATTTGTGGATGACATCACATTCTATATAGGACTCCAAAAACTTTACCAAAGTACTTACAGATTTAATAGATAAATAAGGTGCCTAGCTAGATAAAAAGTCAACACTGAAAAAATCAATAGTGCTCTTGTACAAATACAATAACAGACAAATTAGGAAACCACACACTTCACAATAGCTTTTCCCCAAAATTAAATACATTGGAATCAATCTAACAAAGGAAGTAGAAGATATATACATTGAAAATTCTAGTATTGTGGAAAAAGAGATCAAAGAGGGTATCAGAAAATGGAAAGGTAACATTTTACATTAGCAGGAATAACTAATATAGTAAAAATGGCTACACTCCCAAAATTGTTACAGATTTAATGCAATCCCAATAAAAATACCATTAGCATACCTCACAGATCTACATAAAACATTTCTAAAATTCTTTTGGAACCAGAAGAGCCTAGTATAGCAAAAGCCTTTCTGGGCAACAAAGGTAAGTTAGGGGCATCACAATCCCTGACTTAAAGTTATACCACAAAGATACTCTGATAAAAGAATCATGGTGCTGATAAACACACACACACACACACACACACAGACACACACACATACACACACATGCCAGACCTGAGGATTAGTGGAACAGATTAGAAGATGCAGGCATAACACCAAACACACTCAGTCATATTATCTTTGATACAGGGGCTAAAGAGAGTCTCTTTAATAAATAGAGCTGGCAAAACTGGCTTTTCAAATGCTGAATACTAAAACAAGACTCATGTTTGTCACCATGCACAAAACCAATGTCAAAATAGATCAAAGGTCTAAATATTAAAACAAAAGCACTAACTGTACTGGAAGAGAACATATGTAGAAATCTTGAAGATGTAGGTGTAGGCAGAGATTTTAGGGGCATAAGCCAGTTCATTGGGCAAGTGCTAAAGCAAATCAACAACTGGGATCTCACGTTAATTACAAGGCTTTTGCACAACAAAAGGAATCAACAACAGGTGAAAAGACAAAGGACTTATACCTAGAACATATAAACTATTGACAAAAGTCAGAGTCCTCCAAGTTCAAAGACCCAATCCAAAAACAGGCATTTGAAATGGATGTCCAATTTTAGAAGATGAAGACATATAAGTGTTAAATAAGTATATGAAAAAATGGTCATGCAGGAGATGGAATTTACAACAACAATGAGATTTTATTTCACCCTGAAAGAATGTCTATCATCGAGACATCAACCAAAAACACGCTGGAGGTGTGGTGGGTCAAAGGAACCCTTCTCCACTCCACTGTTAGTGGGAGTGTAGACTGGAACAAGCAATCATTGTTGAAATCAGTATAGAGAATCCTCTAAAACTAGGATTAAAGGTCCCATTCAAAGAAGCTATTCACATTTTATGTAGAAGGAAGAATTAAAAAACTCATACCACATCAAAATATGCATATTCATGTTTATAGCACTATAATTTGTAAGAGTTATATCTTTGAAACAACTCAAATGCCCATCAACTGATTAATGGATAAAAGTGATGTGGTCTTTATATATAGTGGAATAATACTCAGCTGTAAAGAAAGATAAACTTTAGACAGATACAGGTAAGTGGATGCAATTTGAGACCATACTTACAAGTAAAATAAATCATATATGCATACATAAACATAATATTGTTTCTCTGGTGTGAGACATTGTAAGAGTAAATAAGGTGCAAAATACACAGTACATATTGTGAAATGGAGAGAAATTCTTTAAAAGAAAAGGTGAACTGGGGTGAGGGCAAGGAAAAGTAGGAAAAGTAAAGGAAAAAATTATAAGATAATTAAGACAGTGATATTACTAGTTTTCTTTAGTTCACTGAAAGGTTTGTGCTAATATCATTTGTAGAATTTTTCATGCTTATATGTTGTGTTCTGATCTGTAAGTTTTCTGATGGTAACAATACACAATATATTAACAATTTTTATTGTTAATATATTGTGTATTGTTACCATCAGAATTTATATTTGCTTTGAAATTTTTATTTTTCATGAAATAGTAAAAAGAATACTTCTGGAAATACTAGGAGAATATGACCAATTGAAAGAATTAGAATAAATTTTTAATGGCTACATGGGTAATGCATAAGAGAAATGATGTGAAATATGTATTAGATTTCAGATGTAGGAATAAATTAAAAATAAAAATTCTTTTGAAAAATAGTATAATAGATTTTAACTCAACTGTACTGATGTTTTTGTTGAGTGTCAATAAGCTGAATATAGTAAAAGTTAAAGATTGTCTTACTGCCTAAAAACACAAGGGAAATTACAGTTGTCATAAAGAAATCTACTTTAAACATTAAAACAAAGATCGACAAGAAATTAATGAAGAAAGAAATCCAGGCAAAGCATGGCAGCTCATGCAGCATGTCTGAGTGGGTCACAGAGGCCTGGGCCTGGGTCTGCCCCTGGCCCTTCACCCCTTCCTTTATGGCACTATCGCTTTGCTCTGCTTTTCCTGTTACCATGCACTAAGCATATTTGTTCCATGAGTCTTTTGCAGTGATTATTAACAATGACACAATATCTGATGTATCTTTCTAGTACACAGTTTAAAAATTAATGCAATAATGATGAATAAGAATATGAAACCACAGATATGACACAAAAATAATATTAATAGCAAATTGATTTAATTGAAAATTCTAGAATGCCATATAAAGGAAGAATATTCATTCAAGTGTATATGATCCAGTCACAAATAAAGTTAACATTCTGAACTGCAAAATTAACCCTAACAAACTGAAAAAAATAGAAATCATACAAGAATATTTTATCATAATGAAAATTAACCAAAAATAAACAACAGAATAATTTTTGAATATTTAACAAATATTTGGAAATTGAATTAACAGCATACCTCATAATAACCTCAGGACCCAAGAAAAATTTATGACAAATTAGAAAATGTTTTGACTTGAATAAAAATGGGAATGCACACAATTAAATTTCATATAATATACTGAGAGTTCCTAAGAGGAAAATTCATAGCATCTAATGCTAATATCAAGGATGATGAAAGCTTTAAAATCAATGATCAATTTTCCTCTTACCACATTACCAAATAAATAGAAAATTAAACCCAAATAGAGAGGGCAAACTAATGAAGATATAAGCATTCAATATGTGTAGAAATTTAAAAATATAAAACACATATTCACAGAACTGAAATCCTTTCCTTGGAAAACATCAACAAATTTGATAAACTTCTAATCATACTGATCAAGAAAAAGAGAAAACACATAATGAAGAATGACAGAGAAGACATTATGGTAGACCTAACAGATTAAAAGTAATCAGGGAATAATAAAAAGATGATAGAATGGCAATAAATATGAATATTTAAATAAAATGTTGAATTCTTGGAAGAATAGAAACTATCTAAATGTCCTAAGAAATAACTGAGTCATAACCCAGACAAGTAGAATATATCTATTAAAAATTATAGTATTAAGAATTTTAAATTTATATATAACTCTCTATATAGATAGAAAAGTGAAAAGAGGGATATATACATTTGCCACCAAGAAATCAAAAGAATACATGTTTGTGTCCATCCTAAAAATTGTTTTAATCAGAAAAAATTAGTGCTGTAGATGCCACTTTGTTGTCTTATAGATACTCTTAGAATTATCCTGGCTAAAGATAAGCCCATAATATAAAAGCAACCAAGATATTTTCCAGAAAAACTAGGAAACCTTGTGTCCCACAGTACTAACTGTGCAAAAGTATAAATTAAATACCATTTTGTACTTTCTCTTAGTTCATTGAGAAGAAAGGTCCGTACTAATATTGCTTAGACAAGATATCATGTCTACATCTTATCCTCTGAATAACTATTATGAAGATAACAATATGCAATGAATTAATTATTGTTAACTTTCCTACTAATCTGTTTTGAAACTGTTTCATTGCTGTTTTATTTTCTCATTAAAATGGATTTTTAAAAAATTATTAATGGGATAAAATTTTCATAATTTCTAGTGGAAATTTATAGTAATGCAGCCTTTTGAGAAAATTTGGCAGTTATATAAAGTATATATTCATCACTTGGCCTAGTAGTGTTGCTCCTACATATTTACTCAAGTGCAATGGATTAAATGTATTCACAGGGCTGGCCAGACAGCTCAGCCAACACTTGCGAGGCTGAAAATAGGAGGATCACTGTGAGTCCGATCTACATAGTGAGACCCTGTACACCCTGTAGAACCTGTCCTAAGTTCATAAAAAAAGTTATTCATGGATCAATAACTTTCAGATGTTCATGTAAAAAGTAATATATATATATACACACACACATATATATATATACACACACATATACATATACAAAAGAAGAGAAAAATTGTACTTTCTATCAGTAGTAAATGTTCTATACTGAAAATGACATCATTTGGAAAATGTTAATGTCATTTTCAACAAGAAAATATGACAAATTAGACACATTTTCCAAATAATGTCTTTGTCAGTATGGTTCACTAAAACCATTGCCAAGAAGGAAAAAACACATAAATTTTGTAGGAGATGTAGTTTGGTGATTTTATTAGTATTTGTTTCAGCCATTCATTGTTCTTAAATTAATGAAAAGCAATAGCTGAATATAGTAAAGATAAATCATGTAAGACGAATTGATGAGAGACACTCCTCTCCCAACCCCTTTTGCCATTGTTCCATTAAAAAAAAATCTCTCACTGTACATGTAAGAGAAACCTTTAATTAACTTGGGAAATTAAAAATGGCTTTTATAAGGCAATCTTAGTAACAAGATATGCTCAGATGAGCACAAAAGCACATAATAATAAAAAACAGAAGCTATTTCAGGTATGTCACTGACTAGGCAGCATTTACATGAGGCTCAAATGAAACCAGAACAAGATTTGTTCATGTTATCAACAAGATAAACAACAGTCAAGGCACATAGGCCTTAATTCTGTGGTTTATAATGTCTTTATTTAAATTGCAATACACATCGATTGCAGCATAAAGATCAATATAACTATGAAAAGGCAAACTCCTTCTGTGCCTGTCACCCTTACCAGTGTCTCTCAGTGCTAGTAAAGTACTAATACAAGTGCTAGTCATTTTTGTGTTTCTTTGCATACCTTTGGCAATTGCTAACATTTCTCTGGATATTTTCTTAAATATATTTGGAGTCTCAGCAAGTGAAATCTGTTTGCTCACTTGGGAACATTATCAGATGCAAAGAATGTGAAACCCACAACACACCCATGCACTATTTTCAGCCCTGGTAAGTCAATTTACCATGTAGGCCAAATGGAGCCAAGACTCAGAAAAGCAGAGCACAATTTGGTGTGATTGAGAAATATCATATTTTCTTTTGAAGATGTGACTTCAGTGACTTCAGAGTTCAACTAAGAGAGGTTTTGTCTCTTTTCTTTTCTATTGTGCTGGAGGTACATAGCCGTATGCCTTGCAGCTAAGCATTCTAATATGGACCTATATCCCCCATCTGATTTCACTTAAATATTAATATTGAAGAAAAACAAATGCCAATTCCTGTCAGTACTTGGGTAATCCTTTCTATGCAGCATGTATTATACATAGTAACTCATTCAATCTTTACAAGCCCTAAGAGATAGATGTTATTCATGTTTTGAACATAATATGATACCGAAGGTTAAGTAAATTGTCCTAAGTTTCACTGCTAGACATGGCAATACCAGAATTTACTCAGGATGTCTAGTTTTTAGGATTTACTTTCTTAATCATGAAAGTATACAGCCTAGAAAAATGTTACAGCAAAATCAACTAATTAAATAATGTCTTACATGTTACCTTAAATTGATAACTTTTAGATAATCCTTTTTTTCACCCAATTTGCCATAAGAATTAAAAAACTCCATAGAATGTTTTAAACAAAAGCTATGCAGCTTAATTTATTCTGATGAATTTTAGTGACTTGCAACTGTAGCATGTATTTATTCTTGCTGGCCACCCCTTCTTTCATTTTATTAATTTTCTACAAGAAATTGCAAGTTAATAGAAAAAGCAGCACCAGAACTGCCTCACATCCTATAGCTATTAATTAAAGCAAAGTTTGGTTCAGTAATTTGTGATACTAAAAATATAGAGTTAAACAAAGCTGACTGCCTCTTGAAATGAAATTTCAACTTCAATAGTCTGCCTAAAAAATTTATGCATTAAAATCCACATCTCTTTAGAAGATTCTCCACAAAATATTTAGTGAATCAAGTCACTCACTATCTGATCCTCACTAAGACCTCGGAAAAAAAAAGGAATTTAAAATAAATAAATAAATAAATAAATCACTGAAGTTCCAATAAGTTTCTTTTAAAGGCAGTTAGTTACACTATCCTACTGTATTTCCATCTACAGGTTATTACCCGCAATCAATAAAGCACAAAACTGTATAAACTATCTTATTAATTTTATATAATGGTTAGTAAACTTTAAAATACTATATTATAAAACTTTTAAATGTTCCTGATAGCTTTATATCACACTAGACAATTTATATTTTATGTGGCATAAAGAGTTGGTAAGTGAATGCCATGCTGGAAAAATGCACACAATTTTTGAATTTGAAAATCCATTTCATTGTAGAGTTTTCTCACATGATACAAGCTTATCAAAGGGATGATTTTTAGACTCTAATTCCAAAAAATCCCCAACAATCCTGCCTGCCATTCCTTCAAGGGACATGTGAACACATGTGTACTTGTTTCACACTCCTAATGCCAGGACTTTTTCAAGATGAAGTTACATTGTAAGTCCCTCATGTCACACTCTTCCTGATAAGACTCTCAGGATAATGGTCAAGTAGGTGACATTCTAAGGGTGTGAAACAGGTGCAAAAATAATGAGCAGTAAATGGGTGACCTAATCACATTAGAGCACAAGAAGCAGGAATGTCTAATATATGTAACCACTCTTCTGCATATTTATGAAATTTTCCTTTCTGAAACTGTATGCAGTGAGCAAGGAGAGAGAATGATCTTATAGAAGCAGACAACTACAAGACATAAGCAAGAAAGACCCCATGGTATCAGTTAAAAACATATGTCATCTAAAAACCAGTTTATTTTGTTTTCATTGGCAAATGAGACTCCAATTTCAGAGCGTGGTTATTTGAAGTTTGTAAATCTTTCTATCATCAAGGTAAAGGGTGAAGGATTCCCTAATAGGATTATAGATAAAACACACTACATAACTGGGATAGATAATAAAGGAACATTTTATTTTACCATCTATAGGAATATGGGGGACTTGGAGATATAGAATGTGTACCGCTCAAAAAATGCATCTGGAATTTTACATATTTTCCTACAAAACAAAGTGAATTGAAATCTCACATACATACATTTTTCAAATTATTTCCTAGACTTAACCTGTACATTTTATGGGTCAATCTAGAAACTAATCAATCTACCTACACTCAGAATTTGTGTATAATGAATGACACCATGTCCTCTGCCAAATTTTAAGGAAAAAATTTCTTTGCATATTACATATAATTGAACTTTGACTTTCTCATAATTTTAATATATTTTCTACATGTGAGAGAGAAAATCTATCCCTTCAAATAATATCCCAACCTATTTAAAAGTCCTAACTTGTATTTTAAGGATCTTTGTGCCTTTGTTGTTCATGGTCTGCAAGTATTTTCATGCTTTTGGGTTGCTCCAACAAATTACTACCGATTGGGAGCTTATACAGTGTCTTAAGTTACTTTTCTTTTATTGCTGGGACAAAATATTCAATACACAGAATCAAGGAAGGAAAGGTTTATTTAGCTCACAGTTAGTTGATGTATCAGACCATATTTGGATAGCTCCAAGGCAGGGTGGAAGCCCGCAGAGGGCAGCCAAAATCAGCAAAGAGCATCAGGAGAGCAGCAGCTGCTGTAGCTATGGAGCCTCCCTCCCCTCCTTACATTTGCATGCAGATTATCTGCCTCAGGGCACTCACACCCATAATCCAGCATTAGATCAAGAATTAATCACAAACTCTAGAAGCTGGCGCAGGACTGCATGAGGCTTTGTGGGGACAACTAGACACAAACCATAACATACAACAAATACTTATTTCTCACAGTTAGAGAAGCTGAAAAGTCCAAGCTAAGGCATGAGGAACTGGCCAGTTTTTCCTCCCATAAAGGTAAGCTTCCTGGTTTGCAGATCATTGTATCCTCCCATAGTGGTTTTGTGTCTTGAGTTGTTTTCCTTAAAGTCTCCACTCTAATAGCTTAGAGAGTCCCCAACTCTTACCACCATTCTACTGAGTATCATATTTAAACATGAATTTTAGAGGAACACAATTGTTAAAGCCTTTGTAGCATGGGTCAAATATTTTGCCCTTGGGAGATGTTAGTCAGATGGACAATCAAAACAAGTAAATTTAGAAGTACATACAAGTAGTTAAGAACCTAAGATCAAAAAAATTAAATATAAGTACTGGATACCTTATAATTACTGCATGTTTTGGAATATTTAACCTTTTTAATTTTTTTTTGGCAGAACTGGGGATTGAACTCAGGCCCTTGCACTTGCCAGGCAAGTGCTTATTCCACTGAGTCATCTCCTTGGCCCCTAACCTTTTTAATTTTAATTGTTATCTTTTGCAAAGGTGTTGTTATAACAACTATTCCTGTAAAAATCAGGTGACAATCATAACACGTGGTCTATAATAAAAATCAATATGAAATGCCATCCACATGAGCCTAATGCATTCATTTAAATGCTCATTAATAATTATTTAATCCCTCAAAAAAAAAAAAAAAGTATTTTGTAGTTCACAGATACCTCTCCTGATCTTTCTCCTTATTGACAAGTCCATGACCCTAAGTACGAAGGAGATCTTCAAAACTGCAGAAAAGCAAGCACATATATGTGTGAGTACGCACGTAACAGAGGGTGCCTTTGCAGACCTTGCAGTTGGAAGAATCCACTCATGTGTTTCTCATTATAACACAATTGACATTTGCTAAAGGAAAAAGGGGAAATGGTCTCTACAGAGACTTTTATCAGACTCCAATCTGTAAAACAGAGCTTAAATGTGTTTAAATTAGAAAAATATACAAACAATTTCTTAAAAATGCAAAAATCATTAGGATAGAAGAAAGTGAAAGAAAAAGATAAATGAGAAAAATATTAAAAATCATTGATTTATTACTAATTTCATTAGTTGAAAAATAAAGGTTTGTGCTAATGTTGTTTGGACAATTAAATGTTGATACCTTATATTCTGAGTAATTAATGTAGTAACTCAAAAATCAGATGACAACGAGGCAAGTCCAAAAGAAAAGAAGCGCTTTATTTTAGGTGGTACCCACCGGGTAGCCTCTCCATGCGAAAAGGAGGAGGGGCCCCCCGAGGGCTGGGCAGCAGGGCTTTTATGCCCTAAAATCGCAGGCTGGGAGGGGTAAGCAAGCATCGTCACAGAAGCTAAAATGGCCATTAGGGGGTACGGGGACAATTTTGATTGGGGGAGACATACATTATGTCCAAATTTGCGTCAGGACATGTACATCTGGGGGGTTGGCAAGCATGGTTACAGAAGCTAAAAGCGGTGAAGGGGGCATGGGGCACAAGCCCATTGGTTGGAACCTGAGGTAACATGCAGGGGGCGGCCCGAGGGCCATTGTAATCTTATCTATGTTGCAAGGCACGGATGTGGGAAGGGGCTTTCTGTATTGAAGGGTCTTATCTGTGCTGCAAGGCATGGATATGGGAAGGGCGGGTGGTGGGAACCAAGGGTTTTGGTCAGCAAGAACAGGAAATGTTTGTACAGAAGGGA